>VUQS01032099.1:0-18182 GCA_015108495.1 Heterochromis multidens | reverse complement strand
CAAGAGAAAATATGAGGCAATAAAACTTTTTTTTTCGCTTACAAAAAATACTAGCAGCTGCCAGTGCTACCCCTCAGCCTCCTAGTAGATGCACTTATGGTATCAATTTGAAAATCTAACATGCCTTGTTCTCGAGTTAGCCTGTTCACAAACTTGGGTGTCCACACCTGTGGGGTGATGACAATATGAAAAAAGCTGACAGTGCGCTTATAGCTCAAAATATTACAATCAACATCAACAATTTAAATCTGATATCACTGCAGATATCTTGGTTTAAAAACAAAAAGTCCTTTCACTTGTAGGCCATCATTGTTTTTTGCATCACAATGTAGTGTTGGTAGTGACATCAGATGATTGGAGAGGTCTGTTTTTTTCCCCCAAACTGATCAACCTTCAGTTGTTTAATGTGAACCTCAGCATTACACAACCAATGAGGAAAACATTCCAAACATTACTCCAAATATATATCAAAATGAAGATGACCACATAGACAAGGAGATGAGAGCTGCTGTGCGTGCGCTCTCTAAAGAAGGAAAGCATTTGTTGTAATGAGCTCCACTGTTAGCAGCTGTTAGATGTAAGGTATTGATCAAGTGATAAAAGATTGCTTTATAATAAAGGATAATAACTTCAGAGATTAGCAGCCACTGCAAAAATCTAGTCCTTTACTTTTTTTTTATCCAAGTCAACTTCATGTTGACCCACTAAACATGGTCCATAGTTACTGACTTGTGCACATCTGATGATCCTTTTATGGCTGCATCCTTAGAGAACACAGTATACTTACAGCTTATAGAGCTTACTGAAGTGACAGGTTGGCATGTTTCTCTGTGATCAGGGTGGTGATGGTTGGTTTGGTTTCAGAGGCAATAATCACCTAAACCATATTTCACATTTCTCAAAGTGATTTTCACTCGCTATCTGAAGGTGCTTAGACTTGTTGGAGAAACCTCTAGGCACAGCATTTGCTTTTTAACTTGCCAGTAGCAGTTTTTAGCCAACTGAATCCATCAAATGGAGTGGGAGAGAAGTGCCAAGAAAACAAGTAAGTTGTCTTCGTCCACAAACATTTTCCAACTCCTTTTTTTTCTTTTTAAGAACAGAAAAGGTGTGACGACTAATATCACTTCCGTTTCCCTTTGGGAAAAAGGGAAATTACCACCAAAAGCAGTACAATGTGGCATTTTTTCCGGATACTTTGTAAACTCTGGACCCTCAGAAATAAAAACGTTGTCATCATTGCACACGCACAGTAATGGCAGCTTTCGTAGGTCATAATGTGTATTAAACAGAGTGTTTAATACAATTAAATTATTGTGTGTTTTTAATAGCATTAATAGCACAGTGAGCCCCACAAATTGAAATAGCTAGAGTTCCTTTTTACTTTTTGAGGCCTTTTTTATGGAAGCTGAATTCATTGATTTTTAAGACTACTGACTAAAAAAACCCTACAAAGTCAATCAAAAACAGCAGAGCTGTGATTTCTGGAAAGGACAATACAAGAGCAATTAGTTCCAAAATTAAAAAAAAAAAAAAACCCTCCCAACATTAATAAGCAATATTGCATCTCCATACATATAAATTCTTGCTTCTATATGTAACAACAATGCTAGCAGATACAGTGCACTGAAGTTTAAACCTGGCAGCATGAAAGATGACTGGGCAGCAGTGTAGAGCAGTGAATGGTGTGCGTTTTTGTAGAAATGTGTGATAGAGGAGGAGTGTGTGTGTGTTTGTGTGCACATCCGTCCCAGGGCACAGGCTCAGTCATTACTGATACTCCCCCAGCACAGAGGTCCATCCTCAGGTTACCGCTGACAGCCTCTTGAAACAACAGCTCTCTATGACTGTTTTCTTTTAGGCTGGTTTGCTTCAGTGACATCCATTGCTTATGTTACTTATGCAATGTTTGGAGAATTCATCATGCTAAAAAAAATATACCAAAAACAAACAGTGTATTCATATTATTAACCCTCTCTGTCTGTCCTCTGTTCCTGTTGCCTCTTTTTCTGCCGTTCTTCTACAATAACACTTTCCCTTTTATAATGTTCTTATGCTAGGGTGCACCATTTTCCCAAAAATCCCCATACCTCTTTCTACTCTGAAGCAGATAGATTAAAAAACAATTATTGTGCTGCTTGCCATGGAGGTTCAGTGTTAGCCACAAACCTGCATCAAGTTTCCCTTGAACATCCATCTCATTCAGGGTCATGAAATATCAGGAAAGCATGTGATCCAAACTTTAGATTATACTAAATTTACTGGAACAGCAAAGTGTTTGATGAGAAGTGTGATGCAGAGTGCTGCTATAGAGTCCTAAAACCTAGAAATTAGTTATTCTTTTGCATTCTGGTTCCCCCAGTGGGTTTTGGGTTATATGCCTATAATATATGTTTTGTTCTGCTACAGGGTCTCTGAAAACGGAGGGCTATGGATAAAAATGGCTGTAATTCCTAAACATTTAATGCAATACAATACTTTTTGGTAAACTCTGTGAATTAAAGCTGAAGGTCTGCAATTCAATCAGATATTGATTGTTTGATATAAAATTCACTGTGGTGGTGCACGGAGGCAAAATTACGTTAAATGCATCACTCTCCAAAAACGTATGGCCCTAATTGGTCTGCATATGGCAGACCAATTGCTACAATGGCTGTGCATGTAGACACTAAATACACACAGCTTCATGCTATTTTATCCCCCAGGACTAAAGGCTGGAGAAACAGCAATGCATGTTTGTAGTTTATGAAGTTATAGGGTTCAATGAGATATACCAAATAACTAATGTAAATGACTGCTGCAGTTTGCATACCATGCCCCTTTACTCAAAGATTTATACCTATAATCAATGATTGGGAACTTCCCAGAATCCTCATAGAATCACATAAACAAATTACAAAACAAACAAAAAACAAAAAAACCCAAAACATGACTCATAGGAAAACATGAAACGCCTTCAGTTTCACTTGCCATTTGAGAGAGGGGAGGGTGCTGCCTGCCTCGCCCTTCGTCAAAGCTCTCATCTGAGTTGCTGAAACCAGAAGATTGATAAGGATCGCTACCCAAAACAACTGGAACTCTCAGCTTAGCCAATCAGAGTGGTTGCATACAGGTCATGTGTTGATTCTGATACCAGGGCCATTAAGACACACAGTATTTTCCTCTCAAATCTTTCTAGAAACAATAACTGAATTAAAGGTAATTGCAAAATACATTTACACCTTTATTTATTTCACTAATATTTACATTAACCTTTATCACAGCAATAAATCTCAATTTATGGTGGAATTTAATGATAAAATAGAAGCTTTGGGCAATGTTTTAGTTCTGAAACAAATTCTTATTTTTAACAGAAATTGTTTCTTTCTTTCTTTTTATTTATCTTTACATCATTTTGTCTACAAAATGTCAGAAAAGCATTGTTTATCACAACTTCTGACAGGCCAAATGTCTGTCTCCAAATGTCTTGATTTGTCCAAGCCACAATCCAAACCTAAAGATATTATACAGCAGAGAAAGGCAATTCATTTTGAAAATTTTGGGTCATCATGCTTTACAACTTGTTGAATTTGTTGAAAATGTCCTGCAGCACCTCTACATTCAAGCTGCCATAGTTTCCAGCCTTCTGACTTGACTTACTGTAAATGTGTCATGTCAGAGGGGGCAGTAGTAGGCTCGACCAGAAAAAATAAATAATATGAGGTCATGGAAATAGTTGGCAGGCCTCTTCTTTTTAACAATTAGATGGGGTGATAGGCAAGCTGAGTATAAGCGAGCCGCGGCCACTGCTCTGTGATGAGATTAGTCACCAGGTCCTCTTCTCTCTCCTCAGACTAATTTGAAAATGCATCCTCATCCAAACAACCTGGCCCTGCTTATCTGCTGCTTTATGGCTGGATTTCTGGAAGCAGGGTGCTGCGGGGGGGGAGAGGTATATAGAAAGGCTGGAGGGTTGGGCACCTTTCTATTCAGGCTGTCACAGTTTGCTCAAAAGTTTCTCCTGGCACAGCATGGAGAACAGGAAGAGTATTTTATATTATTGCTAATCACTTCTCCTGCCCTCACAGTGATGGATTGCCATTCTTGGGTTTTATCCACCTCCCTTATCCCTACATCTGTTTGCTCTTCTCTTATTGTGTGTGCACTACCTTTTTCAGAGTCCACTTCTCTTTTTTCCTACTTTTTAAAAAAATTTAACTGTATGGGTGTCCAAAACAGTACAGAAATTGACACAACTGAGATTATTTAAAACATTTTTGTGGCCAAAGGTAGTGATTCTGGTTAAATGTTAATGAAAAGAAGTTTTCAATCTAATTTACAATCATTTACATGTATGATGAGACTTGCAGTGGATTACAGTTACTTTTAGTGCCAATCAGATGCAAACAAACTGGGAAAAATTTTGTAAACTAATCTTTTGATTTATTTTGCAGTTAACTTTTCCCTTCTCAGATGCAAATCTTCTTTTATCTCTAGCACACTGAATAATTTTAGGTTTTGGACCATTAGTTGAAAAAAGAAAGCAATACGCACTTGTCATGAAACAGTTCATTCATAAATGTAGAAAATGCAAAAAAAAAAAAAAAAAATCTAAAATTCAAAGACAAGTCTTTGTTTATTAGTCATACATTTACATCACAAAAAGAACTTGTGTTCTGTCATTATTGTCTTTAAACATATCATCCCACTACTTAATTGTTAATGCTGTTCTTGTGATGTCCCAGCATACAAAGTAGAGGACAGTACTACAAACAGAGATTAACTGATCAGTACAGTGGTTTCACTTTGATCTGCCACAAGCTAAAATGACTTCCACACCTACTTAGGCTAGGACAGTGTGAGACATGAATGCTCTAAATAGCCTACAATATACAGTTCAAATGCATTAAGATGACAGTTTCAAAACTCTAAAGTGCACCTGTTACATTAGGGATAAAAGGCAGCACTGAGAGTGTACTAAGTGGTAAAATATTGGGAATTCCCAAGATTAGTTACTTTCTCCCAGCATTTCCATCCTGCCTTATTTGCAACTCCCGTGTTGTCTTTTGCCATCATCATTCTTTATAGATCTCCATAGATCTTTTTTTTTTTTTTGCAGAAGAAGAATAAAATTATCTATCAAATGCTAGCTTTAAAAAAACAACAAAAAACAAAACAAAACAAAACAAAAAAAACTAACAAAACCCACCATCACTGTTATCTGTGATTAGGGTTTTTGTCAACTCATCCAACACAAAGAAATCCTGGTTATATCAAACTTGCTTTATAGTACAGTCCTCTGAAGACAGTTGACCAAACGTTTTGGGAAAAGATTATCCTGCTTCCCAGATTTGACTGAAATGTGTTCTTCAAAGAATTTTCTGTTGAACCAGCCTGCCCTCTGTAGTCAGATTGCTATGGCCCCAAACACAAAACTGTAAAAAGTTACATATTATTTTGTCTATTTTCAGTATAACCTCCTATATGACACAAGTAAATATCAGTGGCGTTAGACATAAATTAAAATGTACCAAAGTAAAGTGATCTCTCTGTCATAAAGCGCCTCACCTGTTTGCATCCATCCTTTACATTACTGCCATCTTGTGGCTGCAGTCAGCTATTGTCGCTGAAAGCTCCGTTTGTTTCGTGCTCATAGGGAACTGTAGCTGTCTCCGTTTTACGGGCGTGTCCGTCTCCCGTTAACAGTGACTTGACCTGGGCAAGCTGAGAGGCCAGCAGCTTTTTTCTGGTGGCTTGCGTACTGTGGATAAACCTCTGGTCTTTGACGGTAAGCTGATGGGAGACCAGGTTCGAGGCAAGCTGCTGCTGGCTCTGCTTTTAGTGCTCTGAGATCGAGTGTATCGTCAGTGTATCTTTGGGCTGCATAGAAGTGAACATGCTCCAATGTCTTTAATACTTTGTTAAAAAATGATTTTTTTTTTCTTTACTCAAAGTCATAAATTCGTTTAAAGAATAATGTCTACTGTGCATGTATGGAACACGTCTTTCAAGAAGACTAGGAAGCAGAACAACCAAGCACCCATGGTGCCCACATTCGCAAGGAAGTATAATCCCAGCTGAAAACCCATGTCTAACATCTCAGACAGTTGTGTGCATCTTTGCACGACAATACACTAATTCTAGAAACAGTTAACAATAATTAATCTGCTAGCATCCCACAGAATAACACAACTGTCTGACTGTCAGGTTAATGTCAAAGATCATGTCAAAACATCTGAGGTTTATGGAAGGTGCACAGTTTTTCTCTGGCAGTAATAAAAGTGTGGACACTTAGACAATAATACAGGAAACATTTTTTTGAAGTAAGTCTAGATGCATATGGATGCAGCTAAAGAGAGTTCTTTGTTTCTGCTTCCTCTTACCTCCCTCCTCTATCTAATCTCATGATCTGAGCTGCTTTAAATGCATTTCCATTTGGCCTCATTACTCTCTAAGAGGGCCGGCCCCATGTGAGGAGTGAGCCAGTGATCTCTCCCCCTTGGCCACTTGGCAAGACTGCCATTTCTCTGTGAGGATATAGCTGAGTGTGTATGTGTGCATGTATATGCTGAATGAAGAGAGTGTGTACTTGCTTTATCACAAACAAATACAAAGAACCAAGCATTTTTCTTCCAAATTAAACAACAGATATCAAGTGTTTGTTCTTAGCGTTCTGTCTCTGATGTCCTAAAAGGAAATCAAATCAGTTGCATATTAATCTATATTCAGACATTTTAATTTAATATAGTTTGCCCATGCATTTAGTGCACTTTCAAGCAAATATATATTTACCTTTTAAGCAGTGTCAGACTTACTCAGGATTGGAATGAGTATGCAACACATTATATGCCATTTTATACCAGTGTTTCTCACACAGACTTTATTTGGGCAGGTCAGCCAGATATATTAACGCTCTCTCATGAATACCTGGTGACTCATTTTAACATTTTATATTTTTATTCTTAAATCCAAGAGAACAACGTCATATGGGATTTAATTAATAGTGGACAGTTGCCTTACTCTTATCTGTTAGATTAGCTGCTCTAATCTGTACCTGCAGCAGATGAAAACCTGCTTCGAGTGCCACTGCACCAAGGTCACCAAGGCTAGAGAACAGAAGAAGGACCATTCCCACCAAGAGTCTAAGTCTGTAGAGTTGTAGAGTAGAGACTCACTGGAGAAATAGTTGACAATATTGCTGTATTATTTTCCACAACGTTATATAAAAGGTATTATTCTACCACAAATGGAATCCACAGTCATGTGAAATGGAAAGTTTTCATAGGACTCCATCCAGTCATGTGAGAAATTAAGTATAACCTTACAGCTTCCATAGGAAATGAAAAGGTAAGTAGCAGCCAGGCTAATCAAATTCACTTGATTAACTGATCATCAGCAAGACTTCTGGAACAATGTTCTTTGGACAGATGAGACCAAAGTGGAGATGTTTGGCCACAATGCACAGCACCAAATTTGGAGAAAACCAAACACAGCATATCAAACACCTCATACTAACTGTCAAGCATGGTGGTGGAGGGGTGATGATTTGTGCTTGTTTTAGAGCTACAGGTCCGGGGCACTGTGCAGTCATTGAGTCGATCATGAACTCCTCTTTATACCAAAATATTCTAGAGTCAAATGTGAGGACATCTGTTCGACAGCTAAAATGTGGGACATGCAGCAGGACTCTGATCCCAAGCACACCAGCCAAATGGCTGAAAAGAAAAGAATCAAGGTGCAAAGTCTAATCCTCAACCTGGCTGAAATCCTATGGTGGGACCTATAGAGCTGTGCATAAACAAATGCCCACAAACTTCAATGAACTGAAGCAATGTTAGTTGAAGCAATGCTCGTTAACGTTGAAACAATAACTGTAAATGTAATATGTATATTCCTTCACCTTTAACTTCTAGGTTCAAATAACTGAACTATGGCTTTTGGCTTCTAGTATAACACAGAAATTGCAAGTTAAAAATAATCATTTAACTCACTCTGTTTGAAATGAGAGAAAGCATGTCCACTGGAGTTATATGTGAATCTATGTAAGAAGTCCATAGTGCTGTGCATGAGAGTACTTTTGGTTTTCAGCTCGAGGTAAACAGTGTTTATTAGTGGTGCTCCAAATAGCCCACTGACGTATAATTTACAAACACAGAGACCTCCATTGTAGAAAGTGCTTCCACTGAAAATAGTTTATAAAGAAAAAACTACAGGAAAAAAGATGATTTTCATTGGCTTCTTACTGGCAGATATTGGTAGCTAGTAAGGAAATACATGTCTTCAAGTATCTCTGAACAGGCCTTAACATTTAGCTGTGGTTACTGCATGGTTGAAACCACAGGCCGAATCTCAGTGTAGCCTACTTTATTTTTATCAGATGGTTTTCTGAAATAAAGTATTTTTGCAGTGAGATTTTGCTCACTGAGAATGCCCGTCAATCAATCTTCTAAAACCTTTAGCAAGCATAGTTAAGCCAATCAAAGGAAACATGATTAAAATATATGAATTAAACCACTGTTTTTTTTTTTTTTAACATTTCTCAACAAGTTGTTCAAGTGCTTTGCCACAATGCCAGCCTCTGTCTGCAGGTGGGATTTCTCCGTGGCATCAGCAGCTGTGCTCAACAGATGCTAAATTACAGTGTGAACCTCATGGTTGTGTCTCTTTGGCTCTGGCAGGCTAATAATAGTGTTAGTTCGAGCAGCGGAGAGCATCAGTGGTCATGATGACATGGCTGATGGTTTATGTGGAGGTTCTGCTGCCAAAATCCATCCCCGATCAAGTGCTTCTTAAGTTTTTGGAGAACAACATGCAGGCTACTGTTTGCTTTGCATAACATTTTTTCCCTCCATAACACTAAATATACACTATAGCAAAGTTGATGGCACAAATTAAATATACACTACAATAAACTTCTTTTGTTAGTTCTTTTTTCCCTTTATTTGTAAAGTAAATATTAATTTGGTTGTCTTCTCAGTGCTTATTTGCTGCATTTCCCTGTCCTGTTTTGCGACTCAAACAATGAGAAGCTCAGCTTTATAGCTTCTTCTTTGGGTCTTTGCTAAATAGCAAATGGGAAATCACTTATGAAAAGAGAACATAAACTCTCATGGTCTTGGACCCAGGGTTTTGAGTTTTGTGGGTTTGTGATTCTTTTTTGGGTTTGAGAAGTGATTTATGTTCAAGCTCTATATTATTTAGTTGTTTGAATTTGGTATAATTTACTAGTGCTTTTATGTTTTGTTATCTATGCTTCTAGTTTTTAGTTCTTCTTTAGATGATAGGTTAGTGAGTTCCCTTTTGCGTCTATTCTGTCCTAGCCTCGTCTCTGTGTTTTGTCCTTTAGTGTTCTCCTGTGTGAAGTCAGTCTTGTCTCCGTGTTTGTTTACCTTTTGTTTCGGATATTTGAGTTGGTGTCTCTTTGTTTGCTAGTTCCTGTTTTATTTTGATAGTCTCTTGTTTTGTGTGCTTTAAGTTTTACTTCCCCTGTCTCCTTATCTCTGATTTGCTCCTGCTGTGTTTCCCACCTGTTTCCTCATTACCTGGTGTGTATTTACTGTCTGCGTCTTCCCTTGTCCTTTGTGGCGTCCTCCCTCTATTCTGTGTGCTCCATGTATTCCATGTTTCCTCTTGATTCCTAGGTTGTAAATTCCTGACTCCTGCTCTGCATTATTTTGTATTTTTTCCCTGTGAGTTCCAGCAATAAAGCTGAGTTTAAATTCATTCACTGTCTTCCAAGTCCTGCATCCGAGTCCATATCCTGCCTGCTACAGCCGTTTCATGACAGTATATTGTTCTTATATAATCTGGACCAGCTACAACTAAGATTACATATGGAAATGCATATACTTTTATATGAAAATAATTCTAACTAGATTATAACTGTAGAGTACATGAAAGCAAAGCTAGAAAAAGCTATTACCCGTCTGATAATGATGGTTGAATCATTTATTTAAAGATGAAATCATTACCCGATTAATTCTTTCTTCTTAATTAAATTAATATCAGAAAAGTAATCTCTTACAATTATTAATTTATGGTTTTGGTAAACTAACTATCCATGCTATTCTCAAATCAGTGTAACTGGACATCAAATGGACTTTGTACTAGGGAGTTGGCAGTTTAACGACCAACTAATATCCAATAACACTGCAACATCCATCGGGTAGCGTCTAGAAAAATTCAGTGCATGTGTAGAGATGGCTCAAGATACTTAAAGTGGAACAATTATGCTAATTTCCAGCTCCATATTTTTTATTCTTGGACTTTACTAAAGTAGTGTTGCATAATTGATAGTTCAACATAGTTCTTACGTATCTCACAGTGGGCCTTGGCGCAGCTCCTTAGTTTTCAGCTATCTGTATATAGAGATAGATGTTATAACCTAGAAATTTATGAAATCAAGTCAAAATCAAAATTGCTAATCACTGTTCCTTTCTGTCTTTGTATTTGCAGGTTTATCTGATGTGCCATGAGCATTGGGAGCACCTTTCCCCAGCCCCCAGCTTCCAGTCCTGGTGCCATCCAGCTGGCTCACCAGGATGGACCCTTCTCATTCCTTTAGGATGGAGCTGGACTCAGTGCTGTCACTTGACCAGATACGTACCATCCGGGCCAACAATGACTATGTGGAGAGGCCCGTGGCGCTGGAACCTGCATCACAGTCTGGATTTTTTTTGGTCCATGATGACCGTTACCCTCATGGTGCATACATCCATCATCCCCAGCCTTCCTTCCCCTCAGCCATGTCCCGCAGCCAAAGTCAACAGCAGCACGCTCATCTTTCCCATTTGAGCCGTTCCAGTACCATAAGCTCTTCTATGTCACGAACAAGTGCCACCTCAGACCAGCGGCTACTGGCAGGTTTGACACCATCTCACTCTGGCTTAGGTTCAGTGGTCCATTCTCAGCCTAAGGGGGAACTGAAGCCTGATTCTTCTTTGGGTAAACGCCTGGCAGAAGATGAGGCTGAACTCAGTCTTCATCAATTCATCTGTGAGAGGTGTGGTCGTTGTAAATGCCAAGAGTGCTGTGCCCCCCGCCGCCTGCCTTCCTGCTGGGCCTGTGGACAACGCTGTCTGTGTTCTGCTGAGAATGCCGTGGAGTATGGCACGTGCTTGTGCTGTGTTAAAGGTTTATTCTATCACTGCTCTGCCCAGGATGATGAAGATAATTGTGCTGACCAGCCATGTTCCTGTGCTCCAGCCCACGCCTGTGCCCGCTGGAGCACAATGGGACTGCTGGCAATGTGTCTGCCCTGCCTTTGCTGCTACCCCCCTGCCAGGCTGTGCCTTGCTCTGTGCCGGTGTGCCCACGACCGGGCTACGCGGCCCGGCTGCAGGTGCAGCAACACCAACACTGTGTGCCGCAAGATTTCCAATTCCAACCCTAATCCTTGCCATCCCTCGCTCCGCAGCAAAGCTCTGGAGAAACCGTTATGACAGGCTTGAATAAGGGTAAAAGTAAATGTATTTCCCCTCAGATGTGGCCAAAAGCAATGCTGTCGCCAATCAACAGCCCCTCAGCTGATATTGTGACGACAGTGCCATTGTGACCCAACTACCTACCTATGACAAGCCAACCAACCAATCATGTTGTTCACCTAATGTACCTTTACTTCTCCAGCTCAGGAGGGACCAAAGCTTTACTGTGCCTGCTTATGTTGGAGAATTAATGCCTATAACAAAAACTCTTCTTGAAGAATGAGAAGCTGTTGTGCTTTGCTGAACCGACCCTTCAACCTTAACCAAGACATCTAGACAAAAAAACAACAAAAAAAAGAAAAAAAACATGCATTCTGTGGTGCAATCTGGGCATGTTAAAATGTATTTATTTATTATTAAACCTCCTTCCTTCTCAACCCTTTGCAAAGAGTTCGCACAGAGAATGGCAAAGGACCAGATCAGAAAGGAAAGAAGCCCGTGTATGGTCTTTGCCAACAGGTTCTGACCTGTGAAAAGATCAGAAGAAGTGTGTGAGATGGAGGTTAAAACTACAACGAGATTCAGAACTTTGAGAAATGTTAAAGATGAATGAAGAAACCAATGTTGTACTGAGGTGAATACCTGACTGGGACTCAGCAAAGCACCAAGGTATACAGTGAGATCAAAGACACTTGTAACAACAGTTTGACACCAAAAAGGGACCATTCACTGTACAAACTGTGTGAATTTCAATGTTATTAAGCACTGTGAGGTAGATGGACAATGTTTTCCCTACCAGCCTAGAGCTGAATGGGGGATTATTTAACCAGAGGGAGGATGCATCCATTGTGAGGCAGCGTGCGTGTGTGTCTGTCTGTGTGTGTCCTCCTACTGTGCAACAACCTGTGTATGAGCCTGTGTGTTTGTTGTTTTATCAGCAGAAGAAGCCTGCCTTGTGTTATTTTTAGCAGTCCTGCTTCGCTGGAGCTCTGAGGGTCTGGTCGGGTTTCCTCCTGAAGCCAGCCTGTCGCCAACCTCACTCCCTCCCTCCTCTGACCAACCTCCTTCACACTCCTCTCCTCCACTACTACACATATCCCCCCAATCCATTCTCTTCCCATTCTGAAAACAAATGCTATTTCCTAGGTATTTCGAAACTTCCAGCTGATCCAAATACTTTCAGAGGTTTTGAAAACCAAATTCTTAAGGAACTCTTTATTTATATAATCCATTAAGGTTTTTTGCATTAAAAACACTTTGTAACACTGGTTTTGAAAAGTGCTATAAAAATCAACTTTATAATTATGATTATTATAGCAACTCCTTGGTTTAGGGGTAATCCAGGAGACACTGCATCCAATATCCTTAAAATAAAAATCAGTTGACAACTTAGCTGAAAAAAAAAACACATGAGGAAGACTTTAATAAGGTAAAAAGTTAATAATAAAATGTATTGTTCAAGTGTCAGAGTGGCTTTAACGGTGGTGGACCAATGCATCCTCATCCTAGGGTATGAAATATTGTGCTTTTCCCACATGCCGCTGCCATTGCAGAGATATGCACAAGGATTCCTTTGGTGCCCATGCCTTGACGCACCATTCGAGGTAACACTGGATGTTGAGAAATAAGAGCCTTTAATAAAGAATAATAGTCATCATTTAGAATTAGGCGGCAGTGGAGCAAGTTATAAGTTTGTCAACCAGGAAACAGCAGTTCATGTTCTGTTTTGGAGTTTTCTGCTTTGCACCTTTTTTGATTAGTGCAGTTTCCGCTCACTTTGTTCTTTCACTTTAACTCTCTTGTTAGTAGTGGTTTGGTTCGAATATACCCCTTGAAAAAACATGCTTACCTGGTGTATTGAGACCAGTGTTCATGTGAGACAAGCCATGACCAAGATGTATCATAGGAGTACCGCCAAAGGACACATTGTACATATCTGTGAGACACCAGTGGCTTTTACTGTATTTAACCTCCTGGCAATGTATAATGGATTGGCTGGAACAGTGAAATCACCTTATCAACAAGTCAACAATGTTGCGTGTGCAACATTCATCAAATTCAGATAGTTTAACATAACATCTGTTTAGGAACCCGAGCACTGAAGATACATTGTCACAAAGCTGATTGCAGTTATGTCTGTCTAGATGTCCCACAGGAGAGTTACAAAGCCATCGTTGAAGTCCTTTGGCTCCATGCTCTATAATGTGTGTCCTTTTTGAAATTACCACACTGAGCCTGGACCTGAATATGTGAATGATAGCTATTTTGTTTTTATTTTTTAAATTTGTTCTTCCCAAATTTCATGAAGTTCCCCCTCCCTGTACAAAACTTTAAATAATCTCTGTTAGTTACAGAGCTACAAAGCCTAAAACTAGTCGGAACAGCCCTAAAAACAACCCAACCAGCAAAAGCAGCCAACACAAGGCACATTACACACCCATACTGCATTGTATATCCCTACTGCCTCATCCACCTCTCCTCTTAAGCTCAGACGGCTAAAAGCCTAGAGTTCCAGGTCCATGGAGAGTTCATCAAACAGGCAATTAGCTTCATGATAGCTCTTAATGGCCTGGAGAAGAATGGAACGTGGGAGGGAGGGAAAAGAGAGGACAGGATGAGTAGAGTTGTGGTGTTTGGCAGACGGTCAGAATGGTGAGGAAAGAGGGATGCTAAGAGGAAAAAGAAAAGGAGAGCCATTGGATGAAGGGAAAGTAACAGAGGATGTTGATGGGTCCATGAGGTTATTTGGAGATCATGCATACTCAGAAAAAGCAGTGAGATTTAAATTTATTTTTTCGGTTATTCAGGACTTCAGGTGTTGATGTAATGGTATGCGTGTATGTTTGCTGGTGTGTGTGCATGTACATGTTTTTAAGCGTGTGTGTTCATGTTTGGATGCATATGGGTGTGTCAGGAAGTCACCTAAGCACAGACACACACTGACCTGATATGTTAAATGTTCCTCTGTTATATTTTTATATGTAAATATGGGCTGTTAACTGTAAAACTATTTTTATTCTGCTTTATTTTGTTTCTATGAGATTGATATTATTATGGCTATATTTCATTATTGTGAACATTTAGCTATTTAGAGTCCACATTCAGGAACTTTTAGGGCAACTGACAGCAGTTCAAACATCATTTAATATCTTGTGTTAACATTGTTAAATAAACTTTTTGAGACCAAACAATCCTTTTCAGACAGAGGTATAGAACCAGTGCAATTATAGTTACATACATTAGAGACACTGCTGCTTTTTGCTGCACAGAACAGTTCTATACAATTTAAAATAAAGGCCCTGATTCAGAGAAAGAGCTTCTAACGATGAAGCTCTGTGGTTGAATAATTTTGCAGATTTCTGAAGCAGACAATCCAAAAATATTCATTCATGCAATCTGTGAATGTTTTCAAGTAGCAACTATCATTACTGCCACAAGAGGAAAGTGAGGGAATGGGTTGCAGAGGAGAGAAGGCTGTTGATGGCAAGCATTTTCACACAGAGCAGGTGAACACTTCAAACATTAGATGTGCTAACACAACATTTTACAGCCTAGACTGGAGGAAATTGAAGGCTTGTCAGGGGTTTGTAAACTGACTGAATTACTGGTAATAGGGTAGTGTTGAGCTAAAGGATTAGAGTAAATTTAAAGGGGACCTGTTTCGCTCATTTCTTAGATTATAGTAGCTGTGCATGAATCACAGTTTTAAATAATCTTTATTTGTTTTAAACTGGGCTGTGGTGTAGTCCTTGAGGTCACCAAGCTGTTTTAGGTCCTCTTCCTATCTTCTGATTGGCTGCCTGTCACAAAGAAAAGATTTGAAAAAGGAAGTGGTGGGGCTTTGGAGACCATATTAAGGCTATCCACTCATACTGACATCATAAAGGGCCAGGAGTAGAATAAACTGTTAGAAACAGAGTGTTTAGAGCAGTGTGAAGCCTGATCTTCAGGCTTACAGCGATTGTGCAACAGAAGTGTAACAGGTCCTCTTTAAATGTGTTTAAGCCTTCTGCCCAATGCATTGTGTATTTTAAGGAAGTATAAATGTTGCCCTAAATGTTTCTGGTCTTGTCACAGGTTCCACTTTGATAGATTGGTTGGCAACTGTGGAGGACACACTCAGTTTAAATATGACCTTCTCCCCCATTTTTTTTAAATGTTCAACTTTTTCCACTGTTATTACTGTTAGAAGTATTGGCATCCAAAAAAACCAACAATCTACATAACTGATATCTATTAAGCAAATGACCTGGGTTGACATGTCCACTTTAATGCTAATGAATCTGAAAAGATAGCCGACATTTAATCACAGTTGGCAGTGTTAACATTTCAGTCAAAAGAGAATAAATACAAATTGCTTGAAAAGTGGTGAAAGTGAGCTTTTCTAAACAACAGCAACAAAAAAACCCCAAAATGCTGACAAATGCTTGTCATGGGAGCCATTTTGACAGATAGCTGGCACATTCTACCTTGCATGCATCTCTGTGAACAACAGCGCTTTAAAAGCAACTGAAAAGCCTGAATGAAAACAATAGTGTGAGTGTAAAACTTTCAAAATGGAAACATTTTCATATTCAACTGCATCATTGTGGACATGGCTTCAGATGGGTTTCCACACAGATGTGCACACTGTCTCCTCTAGCCTGGCTGAACAACTTCAGTCAGATCTTGGTGCTTGTGAAGATGACTTGGGGAACATTTATTTCTATCTGGATTGTTTTCTATCTGAGCAGGATGACATTGCACATGTTTTTTAGCTAACTGTATTTCATCTGTGTTCAGAGTAGCTTTAATATCTTTGCAGTGACAACTATCTAATCATAATCTCTTCAGTATGCAGTCTTTTGTATGTACAACAGATACACACAGAGGCATAGGCAGTGTGGGTGGAGTATGAGTCAAATCAACATCCAATTAGTGTTTTTTTCTCTTTTTTAACATTTTAAAAGCTCATTATAATGATAAGAGTTCATGAGAGCTAATTAGGTAGATAATTGCAATAGAAACAGCACTGGTGTCAGTAAATTGGAGGAAAGTACCATTTTTAGTACATAAGAGAAATGAAAGACTGCTATTGTGATTTCAAAACTTTTTTTTAAAGATATTTTTAGTAGTATCTTGGAATAGTGACTTGTTCATACCTCACTCCTGTTGACAATGGTTTGTGCATCTGTATGTACAAATAAAATGCTCCAATTTAAAATTTTAAACGTTTTCAACATTCTGCCCTCAGGGCCGAATGTCTGAACCTGTCTGATGCTAGGCTGCCTCTATAACCACCACACTTCTCCTCTTGTGTCTTAGCAAGCATCGCTTTTGGTACAAATTGGCATCTTGTATGTTGCAAAAGAGTTTAAGGAGAGTATATGGAACAAATATATATAGAAATCTATCTTAAATGAATATATTATATATGGAACAGTATGCTCTTCACACTTTGTTTCATTGCCATTTTTGCTTCATGGATATTTATTTAAATGGTTGCAACAATGGCATTAACACTAATCATGAGGATGGTGTTGAGATGTATTTATTTTACAGTGGTCAGAGGAGATGAAGAGCACCGATTTTGTTGTCGTCTTTCAGTTTTGTTTTTATGCTCCTCTCGGTGTGGTGTGGCTGCTGCTGCCCTCCTGGCTAAAGATGAACCAATAAAAAGAAATTTACAAACTAAGAAATGTGCTATGAATGAATTATTTATTTCTGCTTTGTTCCACGTCATCAGTATAGCATACAATATCAGCTAAAAAGTTAACATAATTAATTGCATTTTTTTTAACTTTAAACTCCTTCAAAAGCTTCAACACCTATGTGCTTTAACTAGGACTCTGCCATATCATCTACAATAATACCAGTATAGATTTTTACTTGATATATAATTGTCGTGTCATGATATAGCAACAACATATGTGAACAACAGTGAGACAAGCCCAGGCAAGCAAAAAAAAGTTCATTCAAGTGTCAGCATGTATTTGTCATTAGTATTTTGAAAATCTTTACAAAATACACAAATCAGATGATCAAGTAATTATAATAATAATAATAATAATAATAATATATTACTAAGTAAGTGTCCAGGTACATAAGGGGTTAATAAGTCCTTGATATAATTTGGAGCAAGGCCATTTAATGCTTAAAAGATTACTAAGATTTTAAATCAACAGAACATTTTAAACAGGCAGCCAGTGTAAATTTGCCATGCTGGAATAATATCTTCATATTTCTTGGCGCCAGTTAAAATCCAGACAGCTGGAATCATCTGGAGTTGGTGAAGTGAGCTCTGACTGTAAAGAGGTCTAAGGGTTTGAAAGAAGGCAACTGGACTTCTTTAAGTTGTTTGAAGACGTTTCACCTTTCATCCAAAAGGCTTCTTCAGTTCTAAAACCAAATGGTGGAGAGTCCCAGGTATTTAAACCCCTAGTGGGGGCTGTCTCTCGGGAGGTGGTTATTAACCCACTATTGATCATGTGAGTCTATTGATCATGTGAGTGATTAACCCACTATTGATCATGTGAGTCATCACATGAGCCCAGGTGTGAAAAAAGGCGTGGGTCATTATCCCCACAGGTTTTGGGTGAAACCACTGTGAGACTTTGCCCCAAACCATCATGTGTCCTATTGAGGTCACCTGATGCAAGCTGTGGATGGGGGTTGAGGCGCCTGGGAAGGAATCTCAAGACTGCATTGTATGTGGCTGACAGTTGATGTTGTAAGCCACCACCTCTGTTCAACGATGGTTATTCACAGTGGACATAGATGGCCTCTTTACTCCTCTTTCAA
>VUQS01032098.1:4119-24610 GCA_015108495.1 Heterochromis multidens | reverse complement strand
TGCAGATTTACTTGTGATTCCTAGAGTTTCTAAAAGTAGAATGGGAGGCAGAGCCTTCAGCTATCAGGTCCCTCTACTATGGAACCAGCTCCCACTTTGGATTCGGGAGACAGACACCCTCTCTGCTTTTAAGATTAGACTTAAAACTTTCCTTTTTGATAAAGCTTATAGTTAGGGGTGGATCAGGTGACCCTGAAACCCTCCCTTAGTTACGCTGCAATAGGCTTAGGCTGCTGGGGGTTTCCCATGAGACATTAAGCGTTTCTCTTTCTCTCACCTCTGTTCACTCACCATGTGTTTTTACACCACTCTGCATTTAATGAGTTATTATTAATCTCCGGTTCTCTTCCACAGCCTGTGTTTGTCTTCTTCCCTTCACCCCCAACCGGTCGCGGCGGATGGCTGCCCCTCCCTGAGCCTGGTTCTGCCAGAGGTTTCTTCCTGTTAAAAAGGACTTTTTTTCTTCCCACTGTTGCAGACTGCTTGCTCATAGGGGATCGCCTGATTGTTGGAGTTTTCTCTTCTCTTTGTATTTTTGTAGGGTCTTTACCTTACAATATCAAGCGCCTTGAGGCGACTGTTGTTGTGATTTGGCGCTATATAAATAAAATTTAATTGAATTGAATTGAATTACTAAGTGGGCAGGACTCACTACCAGTGAGACTGCAGGATACCATTGTCTAACATACACTACAGTATATTGCCAAAAGTATTCATTCACCCACCCAAATCATCATTTCCATGGCCACAGGTGTATAAAATCAAGCACCTAGGCATGCAGACTGCTTCTACAAACATTTGTGAAAGAATGGGTTGTGCTCAGGAGCTCAGTGAATTCCAGCATGGTACCGTGATAGTATGCCACCTGGGCAACAGGTCCAGCTGTGAAATTTCCTCACTACTAAATATTCCACAGTCAACTGTTAGTGGTATTATAACAAAGTGAAAGTGATTGAGAATGACAGAAACTCAGCCACAAATTGGTAGGCTACATAAAAACAGTGGATGCTGAGGTGCATAGTGCATAGAGGTTGCCAACTTTCTGCAGATAGCTGCAATAGCTGTCAATAGCTACAAACCTCCAAACTTCATGTGGCCTTCAGATTAGCTCAAGAACAGTGCATACAAACACATTTTGGACAATTTCTTGATCCCAACTTTGTGAGAACAGTTTGGAGATGGCCCCTTCCTGTTCCAAAATGACTGTGCACCAGTGTCCATAAAGACATGGATGACTGAGTTTGGAGTGGAAGAACTTGACTGGCCTGCACAGAGTCCTGACTGTAACCTAGAGAACACCTTTGGGATGTAGTTCACAGTGGACATAGATGGCCTCCTTTACTCCGCTTTCAAAACATCTGTCTTCTCGGTCCAAAATGTGAACATTGGCATCCTCGAAAGAGTGACCTTTATACTTTAGGTGGACATGCACACATAAGTCTTGTCCTGTCGAGGTGGCTCTTCTATGTTCTGCCATGCATTTATGGAGTGGCTGTTTGGTTTCTCCAATGTAGAGGTCCAATCACTCTTCACTGCACTGTACAACATACACCATGTTGCTTAGTTTGTGTTTGGGAGTTTTGTCCTTGGGATGAACCTGTTTTTATCTGAGGGTGTGGCTGGGTCTGAAGTGCACTGGGATGTCGTGCTTGGAGAAAATTCTCCCGAGTTGAAGTTCTCCTGGACAAATCTCCTATGCCGTAGATTTTTGGATTCTGGCTGAAGAGACAAGCTGGGAGGAGAAGGCTGTGCGAGGAGCTTTTCTCCATGGATTAAGTGAGTGCATGCAGGACAAACTAGCAGCAAAAGAATTACCCAAATCATTAAACTCTCTTGTCTTTCTTTGCATTAAGATGGATGATCACTTTCAGGAACAGTGGCTGCGTGAAAACTACAATCGCAACTTCCAGCAGGCGTGGACCTGGCAGACTTCCCGGAGCAGCAATGATGCAGCACAAGAAGAAAACCAACCTGCGATAAGATTTCTGGGCGGAGCGCTCAGTGACATGAAGTCTGTTTACAGTCTGCTCCTCCGCTCAGTGAGCCCTCTCTGCAGGAGAATGCAGTGAATCCGGATTGTTTCTAAATGATACCATGAACATGTTATATTTGAGCTTATTATATCTGTATTTATAAATTACATACTATGGAGGAGTAATGCTATAAAAATGATGAATTAAGCACTTACTAATACCTTACTAAGGCTTAATAGTGTGACATTATTCTAAAGTGCTACCCAAACATCTTTACCAAGCTGGATCTCGCTTATCACCTGATGCGGATCAAGAAGGGAACGGAAAACAGATATCATGGCCAGGTTATTTTTGCTCTTTTGTTGTTTGTTTTTTTCCTTCCTCCTCAAGTTGGCAACGGTGGTTCCACCCTTGGGCGGAGCTCTGTCTTGGTTACTCCTTCCCCGCACTGGGCCTGCATTTCCTCACTGAGTTGGCTGTACTTAAGGGCAGCGCGGGCAGCAGATCACCACCAGATCGTCTTCACCCCTGCGGTGGTAATCAGGCTCATCAGTTTGTGTTTTTTGTCTGTTCCTGTCTCAGTGAGTAATTATCTTCTCCTTTCTGCCTCAGCTCTCCACCTCAATTTTTGTTCCTCATCTTCTGTCTCCAGCTCGTCTGATCCTGGGAGTATCTGCACTGCCACCAACTACAGCCATCCCTGTGGATCTTGTAAGAGTACCTACCCTTAAAACATAACCTGCCTGCCTATTCTCCACCATTGCTACTTACCTGTTACCTGAAAAGTCAAAAATGTAACCCTTCTCTGACCTGAGAGATTCCTGTGCAGGTGAAGGCAGACCCAGCTAAGGTGTGGACCGTGGTGAATTGGCCGGAGCCAACCACACACAAGCAGCTGCAGCGCTTCTTGGGGTTCACCAACTTTTACCACTGATTTATAAGAAACTTAAGTAAGATTGCTCTCCCTCTCATCAGTCTCACCTCTCCCAAGGTCTCTTTCTGTGGGGGTCCAGAAGCACAACAGGCCTTTGATGAACTCAAACAAATGTTTGCATCAGCCCCTGTCCTCATCCAACCTGACACTTCCAAGTAATTAATCACAAAGTAGACACTTCAGATACAGGGGTAGGAACTGTATTATCCCAGCAGCATAATGACAAGATGCATCCCTATGGTTTTTTTCTCTCTCTCCAGCAGAACAAAATCACGATGTGGGCGATCAGCCATGGAGACTTCCCAGCTCTTGGTTGATTACGTATTCCGGCTGCATACCTGCAGACATTGTCTTTGACCAAGGGCCCCAGTTCACCTCTTGAGTCTGGGGGGAGTTTTGTTCATTCCTCAAAGCCAAGGTTAGTCTCTCCTCTGGTTTCCATCTGCAGATGAGTGACCAGACTGAAGAACTGGCTGCCCTTTGCTGTGTGGTCCAGATTGACCAGCCCATGTCGAGTGCCCAGCTAGCATGGATTGAGTATGCACACAACTTGACCTCTTCTGCCACTGGACTGTCCCCATTTGAGGCTTCGTTAGAGTACCAACCCCCTCTTTTTACGTCCCAGGAGAGTGACCTTTCTGTTCCCTCCCTCCAACATAATCCCTGCCACTGCCGCCACCTATGAAGAGCCACCAAAGCAGCATTGCTATGGATGCAGGAACAAACTAAGCACAAAGCCAATCGTCATTGATCCTGGGCCCCGGCTACTTTCCAGGTCAGAAAGTGTGGTTGTCAACCAAAAATATTCAGTTAAGAACCTGTGGATCGATGGACCAGTTACCCCAATACAGGAAGTCTGGACTGGCTCTTTTTTTAAGGGTCCAAGTCTGATCCTATGAGTATCAGCCAGTAGGCAATGCAGAGCTTGGGTGAGGCCGGGGATGAGAAAACTCAACAAGTTCTAACTGCACCAGCCCTCTGGATGTCTATCCCACTTATCTCTGATGAAACACAGCCAAAAATAAAACAAGGAACAACAGAGATAATAAAATACACTAAAATAGGATAGAATAAAAATAAACAAAATACAATAAAATGCTGCACTGAGATGTCTGGGCTCAACTCGAACTAAAAGCCAGGGAAAACAGGTGGGTTTTGAGTAAGGACTTAAAGGTCTCTAAATTTCAAACAGATCTGATGTTCTGAGGTAGGCGGTTCCACAGGACAGGGCCTACAGCCGAAAAGGCCCAATCCCCTCTATTTTTTAGCCTTGTCCTGGGAACGTTCAAAATCATATGATTAGAAGACCTTAGCGCCCTAACTGGGATGTGGATACTTAAAAGCTTAGATAAGTAAGAAGGAGCGAGCCCATTTAAAGCCTTAAAAACAAGCAATAAAATCTTAAAATCAATTCTAAAAGACACAGGAAGCCAGTGAATAGAGGACAAAACTGGAGTAACGTGCTTTCGCTTTTTTGTCCCCGTAAAGAGCCGAGCAGCCGCATTTTGGACTAACTGTAGTTTCCACATACCAGAGTGGTCCAGGCCTGCATATAGGGATTTACAGTAGTTGAGCCGAGTAGAAATAAAAGCATGGATCAGTCTCTCAAGATCCCTACAAGGAGGATAGGGCTTGACTGTTGCCAATTGTCTGAGTTGATAAAAACTTGTTTTGACCACAGAACTAATCTGTCTGTTGAATTTAAAACCACTGTCAAAAATAAAACCCAAATTCTTGGTAAAAGGTGGAATGTTAAAACCTAAAATGCCAAGAATGCAAGCAGAGTCGTTGAGCTGTTTGGTGTGACCAAAAACAGCCACCTCAGTTTAGACAGAAAGTTTGAGTTCAACCAGGTTTTTACCCTTGGGGAACACAACTTGACAGAGGGGCCACTGAGGAAGAAAAATCAGCAATGTGGACAGAAAAACTCCTTTCAAACAGATAGGACTTAAACCATTTGAGGGCAGTGGCCTTGATACCAACACGCTGTTCCAATCGAGATAAAAGAATAGAATGGTTGACTGTATCAAAGGCAGAGGATAAGTTGACTGAGTGAGATTAAAAGAGTCAATAAGGTCAAGAAAGTCTCTGACAAGGGGTCTGGACTCACAACATACATGAATGTTAAAATCTCCAACAGTTAAACAGTGATCATATTTCAGAGCAGGCAGTGTCTTGAATAAAATCCTTGTTAAACTTTGGAGGGCAGTACAACACTAAACAGAACACCGTCATGAGAAAGTTAGTCTCAAAAGCCTGGAGTTCAAAGCTGGAGCATCTGTCAAACAGAATCTCCTTACAATGGAAAGTGGACTTCATCACAGAGGCCACCCCACCACCTTTACCAGTGGTCCAAGGGGAGCTGAGAAAGTCATATCGCGGGGGGAAGGTCAGAGAAAGGGGTGTGTTTGCCAGCGTGCTGGTGGAAACCAGGTGAGCTTTAATTTTCACCCACACACCTCCACCTTTACCCCGCTGCCTCGAGCATTTTTTACGGTAAACGGGCACAGAAGGACGGCAACGGATTGTGGGAGGAAACCTGAGCACCCTGGGGAAACCCAAGCAGGCACAAGGACTACTTCTTCCTCTCTTGTAGGGATGAGGACATCCTGGGTTCTACAGTGACTCACTATGCCATATTGAGGTAGAAGCGGTATTACTGGAGGGAAGCATGCTAGCTGTTTAGTATGGGAACTTCAGTAGATCTGTTTTATAAGTTTTATATGTGCAATACAAAACATAGATGTATTTGACATAACAACATAGCTGTTAATTAGTTATTTTTTTAAACTGTTGATACATTGTCACCAGTTATAAATCTTATAGTTGTGACCAAAGAATAAACTTTAACTGCTTTAATTATGATCCATTTCATGTAGCATAATTTTCTCAAAGGTAATGAACATAATGTCCATTTGCTTCAGGTTACAATAATACTAAATAATACAATAATAATAATAATACAATTAAAAAAAAAACCATTTCAAATATTTTGTACTTAGTAGAAGCAATTGTGGCTTCCACTCTCCTTGAATAATTTCCTATAAGACTGTTACATCTGGATTAGGGCAGTTTATCTCTAAAGGCAGATCCTTTCAAGTTCCATCTGATTGGAGAGAGAATAATCTATCTTCTTCTTCTTCTTTCAGCTTCTCCCTTTAGGGGTCGCCACAGCGGATAATCTGCGTCAGTCTCACGCTCACCCTAGCATCTTCCTCTATCACACCAACCCTCTGCATGTCCTCCTTCACTCCATCCATGAATTGCCTCTTTGGTCTTCCTCTTTTCCTCTTGCCTGGCAGCTCCATAATCAGCATCCTTTGTCCAATGTATCCCCTATTTCTTCTCTGTACATTTCCAAATCATCTCAGCCTTGCCTTCTCAATGATCATCACCTCTCCTCTTAACCTAGCTTCAAATATAGGACAGACATTTTTTTCAGAAAACTGTTTTCTCTGCTACACAGTACAAACATCTTAATGTTTGTTATTTCACGTTATGTTGATAGCTTTAATTAATTTTGGAAGGTTGTAAGCTATTTAAGGTAAAGTAAATAAAGTGCCTTTATTCATAATTCCAGCCTTATGGTTATGCACCCCTTCCAGTAAAACTCTTGACTTGTTAAGAAACTGTGATATCAAATGAAAACAAATGTTGTAGAAATAATATTACAGGTTTCAATGACGGCTAAATAAATGTAAAATTCCCACATCTTATATGTAGCTAACTAAAATACATTTTCCATCAATAACTTCATAACAAAATAAATCATTATAGCAGGGAAGTGCAGTGTGACAAGTTCTTGTCCTGCTTGATATTTAATACATTTGAGCTCTTTGCTGACCAGAGGGGTATACTACATAGGAAATTCAACACAGACAGGCTTTCCTTGTGTTAGCTGGCTCAACAAACCTTCAGACCATTCAGAGACAATGGGCAACGGTGGTTATCAACTTTCTCTGTTAAGCTGGGCTCTCTGCTTCAGGCTCTTTGAGTGCTTACATAGAAAGGGGCATTTTTCTCTTTAACTCTTCTTCTGCACTAAATGATCCCTATGAGTGCCACCTCCTCCAGTCAGAGACATTATCAAATGCTGAACAGTAAGAGGCAACAATATTTCAGCTAAGACAGGAAATTGTTAATCTGGTGATTTAGTGCACAGAGTGGTAAAATAAGCATTTTATTTTGAGTTAATTATCTTAATGCAGCAGTGGTGTTTATTTCTGACATGGCAGCTGCACATTAGAGCTCTGAAACTTGTCTTTTACGAAAAGAATTAGTGAAAACACTGGCAATGGCACTTCCAGCTGATTTTAAACTGAAAACGTAACCTGCTCCTGACCAGGTTATGTGTTTAGTATAAGTAAAAAGACAGGCACTTTTGTGACACAGAAAACTGACTTCAAGCTCAACATAGCTCACTTACCCACTAATCTTGCTTTACATCACACCCCTCTCCTTTGTACACCTTTCAAATGTAAATAAAATAAATAGATACATTTTCCTCTCGAGATTGATGCACCTCTGTCTGACATGCCAAAGTGTTCTTGATTTAATTACGCTGAAATATTAAATAATCTGTTCAAGTGCAGGTCTAATTATTTGGGATACACTATTGACCTAGTTTGTAATTAACTTCAAACAGCAACATGTTGTTGTATTTATTAATTCATGAAGAACGGGCTGCTGCTAATGATTTGGTGCCTTGAAAATGAATTCCTCATTTCTCAGTCGGTCTCTGTCTTGGCCTCTGACAGAGTCGTTTTCCATGTACTACATGTGCAGTGCAGATCAGATCAAATATCTGTGCACTGTGAAGTACTTGACAGGAAATGAATGTTTCATCTTTTGTGTTTGCTGGAAAATATTTAAATGCTGCACTCTTTTGTTCTCTCTAAAAGCTTCAGCTAAATTGCTCTGAAAATGTATCCCACAAATTTAATGCATTTCAGTTGGATTTTAATGCTTGTTGTGTATGAGTGGAAATTACTGAATTGAACTGAAGAAGTCCTATATATATATATATATATATATATATGTGTGTGTTTTAATTCAGAAAGGTAAGTTTTCATATATTTTAGAATAATTACACATAAAGTGAAAAATAAGAAATGCAGTGCCTCAGATTACTAGACTGTTTCTTAAGATCAATCAAAAGAGGATTTACAATACTGAAAAGTCCAGCTTCTGAAAAGTAAGTTCATCTATACACTCGTTAATTGGCTACTTCACCACAAATTAGTGAAGTCTAGTTTGCTTTGACAGCAACCTTCAGCTCATCTAATTTTGTTGAGATCAGATGTTTCTCATCTTCCCCTTGACAATACCCCAAAGATTCTCTGTAGGGTTCAGGTCAGCAAACCATTTGGTAGTAGTTTTGGCTCTATGGGCAGGTGCTAAGTCCTGCTGGAAAAGGAAATTGTCATCTCGATTAAGCTAATCAGCAGATGGAAGCATGAAGTGGTCTAAAATCTACTGGTAGATGGTTGTGTTAACTTTGGACTTGATAAAACACAGTGAACCAACCACCACCACCACCAGCAGATGACATGGCATCCCAAATCATCACAGACTGTGGAATCTGCACACTGAACTTCAAACCTAGGACTTTGTTGCTCAGTGGTTCAAAGTCTTAAGATGAAAATAAATTTTGCACTTCAGAAAGCATTCCAGTTCTTTTAAAAGATGACAAAGATGAAAAAGCACAAATAACGAAGATGCAAGGTTAATGATATGCAATATAATGCTCAATCAAACAGTTTCAGGTTGTCATGTGTGAGTGGTGGAGATGAGGACCCAAGAGCAGAGTCACAGGCAGACAGTGTTTAACAGAAAGCGAGCCATTTTATTAAGACTGGTGGTACATCAAAAATAGCAAAAACACAAAGTCCAAAGCCAAGAGAAAGCTGACAAGGAAACTACACTAAGAACACAAGACTAGACAAGTCACTAGGACTAAGAAACACTGGGGAGGAGGAGCAGACGTTCTGACAAAGACAAAAGGGAGGACAGCAGCTATACATACACAGAGGAGTGATTAGGGAAGTGGAGACAGCTGGGGAGAACAGGTGAACTAAATCACAAGAGACAAGACACAGGAAGCAAAACTAACCATAACGCTCGTAACAAGAGACCATCAAAATAAAACAGGAAACATAAACACTGAGACAAAGACTAAGACACATAAACTTTAAATAGACAAAAGGTAAATAAACAGAGACATGATGGGCTACACAAGGAGACACCGATAACTAAACACAGGAGGAGGGAACACTGGGGGAGAACTGAACTCTAAAGCAATTTGGAACAGAGAACAATAAAAGAAATAATAAAGATAACACAACCCAGATATGTCATAATAAATTAACAAAACTAGAAAGACCACAATACTCAATGTCTGATGAGTCTGATGAATGTCTGATGACAACGATGAGGTGAGTTGTTGAGGATTTCCAGAACTTTTACGTTGGTAAGCACTGCAGTTTTTGCCGCTGTTAGCTGGTGTTACTGAAACTTTCCTTGAAGTGGATCTGACGTTGTCAGTCAGACACTTTGATTACATTCTCACATCGTATGAGAGTTTATTCACAAACTGTTTCTCAGAGGGAAAGTGGGATCTGTAGGACACTCAAGCCTGACATTAGCTGCCATAATGTTAGCTTATAACCAGCTGTTGTTGTTGTTAGCTGTCAGCTGTCTGGAGATAGAAGGGGCGCATGTCTGATCTGCTGAAAATCTGATGTGCTCTGATCTGCTGAAAAGTAATTGCAACAATATCAGGAATAAATAAGCATGTTTATGCACATGTGTGTCAGAGCCCTGATTTCAGTTCAGCAGCTGAGGCTTGAGGTGAGGAGGAAGAAGATGAGGTGGAGATGAGGGATGAGAGAGCAGTGGTGGAGGAGGCAGATGAAGAAGAGGAGGAGAAAGACATAATAATAACATAATAAACATTTGAGCAGAAAAATTACTATCTTTAGGAATTAGTTACAACGTTGTTTACTATGTTGCAATTTTTAAACATATTTCTCATCAAGTACAAGTAATCTTGGCTTTAACCACTGGAAGAAGAGGGTCCCTGTGAACATTTATTTCTTTTTTCTACATGATTCAGAGGTCTAAAACCAGACAACTTCCACTCAACATGCTACAGTGAAGTCATATTTTAAATACACCAAACATTCAGATTTCACTGCAACTGAAAGGCCAAAGAAGAGCTGCAGGTGCAGCCAAACCAAAGAGGGTCGGATACGATAACACAGCTGTAAATATGTTTAAAGATTTCATAAGTAGCGGCAGGTGCCTGATGCTCCAATGCTGTCATTTAAAAACCCAACACTGTAAAATCAAACGCAGCTGAAATGTCAGAGTCTCTGGAATGTCAAGGTCTAATTTGTTCTATTTACTTTCATGGGTCTGGGATGAAAGCAGCAAAAACATTGTGTCACTGAAGATCAGGGTTCGCAAGTGTGCACAAACACACAATACAGAAATACACACCATCATGAGCAGTAGAGTTAGTCTGTTTATTCCTCTCTAGAAAAGGGTGCTCATCAATAGAAATGTGGTTGACTGAAACCACAGTGCTCAATAAAAGCTGCACTGCAGGTAAATTTATCATTCAAGTGTGTGTGTACACAAACATTCCATTTGTCTGAATGTGTGAGTATGTGTGAGCATAATAATTATGTCCAACACTGAACAGAGGCTGTTTCCCTTCTAAATAACTGGTAAAACTGATCAAAGGTATTTCACCTTTGCTAACAGTGGCAGTATTTAGAACCTTGACAGTGCCGATATAATACTGTGAAAATAATTGCAACATAAATAATAAATTATTTTTAGAGTGTAAGCGTGATCAGGCAAATTATTAAAAGTAAAAGTACTCAATCCAGCGTATTATTCATTCATCCATAGCTTTTTACCTTTGGAGATGGGTGAGGTGGGGCTAATTTTGTATAGTGTTTTATTTATCCATTGTCGACCACTTGAACAGGCCGAGGTCAGCAGTCTAAGCAGACCATCCCAGACCTCCAATCCCTCAGCTCCTGCCTCCAGCGCTTTACTGATGTGTTCCTAAGCCAACCAAGAGACATGATCCCTCCAGCATGTCCTGGGTCTTCTCCAGGGTCTCCTCCCAGTAGAATATGACCAAAACATCAGGAGGCATCTTAATAAGATGACTGAACCACCTCGACTGATCACACTCAGGTGTTTTCTTCTACACAGCCACTGAGCAGTGGATACTGTTAGCCCCTAGTCAATAGCTTGCCTCCTCAACCTGTCTCTAAGGCCTAAGAGTGAGCTCTTGGTGGAGGATGTCATTTCAGCTGGTCATGTAAAGCCTGAGGTAGTGTTATTCCTTCAGCAATATCCACAGCTTATAACTATAGATGAGGGCAGGAATGAAAATCAACCAGGTAGGCAGCTTTGCCACATGCCAAGGAGCTGATAGAATGATTTTTCAAATCCATAAAACACATACTGACTACTTGAGCAAACTCTCACACAAAGAACTGCTCAAATATTCTGAGATCAGGATGACAATAATATTGTAACCACAATCACAACCCCAGTCCGCAAATCCAGAGGTAGTGTGTAACTCAGTGCCAAATGAAATCTCAAAATTCTTGAACACTATTATAAAGCAATTAAAATGAAAAGCACAAAATTGTCACATTTGAGAAGATGGTCTAGCTTGGGATATTTAAAGGATACAGGGGAAGAAAGTGGACCACAAGTCCCAGGTTGTAGGCAAACTGCAGAGGTTCCAGTTAAGTCACTAGGAACCAGTGATGAGAGTCAGTCTAGAAACTTCATGTACTCAATATTGATTTTACATGATGATGATCCTAACCACTGTGATTAGTTTAACTAATGAATCACTAGTTAAACTAATCACAGGCACATCTTCGCAAAACTGAACATGACGACTGAGGTGTGAATGTGACTGAGACACTGCACTCTCATATGGTTGACTTGTTGATCACAAGGGAAGGCTCACCCTAAAATGTATCCTGTTTTATGTCTTTTTTTTGTTTTGACTCTAATTGGGAGTATGACTTACTAAATGAACATGCTGTTGTATTCAGCAAAACAAAAACTCACTGAGAAAGTTTTCACCTAGGTTTACTTCTGCACTGGCTTCATCTTTTATCTTTTTTTTCTGTGGTACTGTGCATGTGAAAATATTAATTTTGCTGATTAAACAAAACATTTCCAACATGCAAGCTAAATATTCAGTGCACAAGCCTTTTGTCTCTCTGTCAAAACCACACACACATGCACACACACACCAAGTGTCTCATTATATATATAAATTGACATAAGGAATAACCTAATTCATTTAAATGGTCCCAGTAATAAAAGTAGTTCTGTTTTTTATACTGGCCAAAATGTGCTACATCAGCCTCATGTAGGGGAAGAGCAGATGAAAACATCTCTCTAATGTGCCTTAGTACTAAGTTAAAGCCAAACTCCATGGCAGCCATCACTGCTCAACCTTGGAGTGGAGGTTTCTGTTGAAATTCAAGGTAGATGCCCTATTGTTACAATACTTTGGCATGTTTCTTGTATTTTATTTTGTATTCTTAAAGCCCTGACTGTCTTACACAATGTCTTTGAATTCAACACTATACTTCCATTATTATACTTTTCACCTTTTCACTTGAAAATAATTTCATTTGTGCAATTTGTTTGATATTTTATGATTATGGTTTCTATTTTAAGGATTAAAATGGGATTTTACAAGAGCAAGATTACTACACTTAAGGGGGAGCTTCAAAACTTCATGTCATATTAAAGTTGTCAGCATGTGGAAATCTAAATCTAAATCTAAAATCTTTAATTACACCTCCAAAAAAACTAGAAGTAGCTCACAAAACAAATTTTTGTATATTATTTGAGTATGTAGAGACAAAAAAACTTTCTTACCAATCAAAAGGTGGCTGAATGTCAGAAGGTGTGTAAAGCCTGAAATCAAAAGTGTCCATCCTGAGTATGACTTATCTTGTCTGATTTCCGACCTGATTTAAATTTCTGTAGGGAATCTTTGTAGAGCCTATGACATAACCTACCTAAGTGGCCACCGTCATTGCCGGCATTTATGCTTGTGCTGCTGCGTTATGTGTTAATTACTGTGTGGTTGTGTCCTTGTGTTTTATATGTGGTGCCAGCTGACAGAAACCTATATGTTTTTTTTTAACATATAGGGTTTCAGAGGGGTTTGCACTTACGATGTAGCTACGGCATAGATTTCCCACTGAAGCATAAATCCCCATTCAGAAGCTAAGCAGGTTTGGGCTTCATGCTATAGCCTTTGTACAGCAAGCACTGCTGCCTCACAGCAAGAAGTTTCCTGGTTGGAATCTTCTGATGGGTTGGAGCCTTTCTCTGTGTAGTTTGCATGTTCTTGTGTGCCTATGTGGGTTCTCTCCAGGTATTGCGGCTTCCTCCCACAATTCAGAGACATGCACGTTAGGTTAAATAGTAATTCTAAGGACACAGGTGATGCCCAGGGTGAGCAGGGTCATTTATAATAAAGTTGGCTTTCTTTTGTAGTCAGTTAGTGTGAATATCACTGGCCATCCTCATCGCCCATTGCATGTCCTTTCTGTTCTCTCCTGCATAGCTGGTGAACCACTCTATGCACCAGTAGGTCAGAAGGCTCTTTACTGTTGACCGATAGAAGCTGGTCAGCAGGTGATGAGGGAAGTGAGCGTGCTTTAACTTCCTAACGAAGTAAAGCCTCTGTTGGACTTTTCCTACATGATGGAAGATGTTTGTGGTCCAGGTGAGTTCTGCCATTCTACAGGCACTGTCCCAGACCTCCACGCAGCATTAAAGTGGCATGCCAACCAATACAGCCCCACAATTTCTAGAACCTTTAGCATTTCAGAACAAATCTTATCCATACCTGGCGCTTTGCCGCTGGGAAGATTATCAATTACCCAGCAACCTCTGCCAGCGTAATTGTCAAGTCTTCCCCCAAGTCTACAGGCTCTGCATCCTCCTCAGAGGACATTTTGGTCGGGTTCAGGAATTCCTCAAAGTGCTGCTCCTGGTCAACAGTTCTCCTTCCTGACCAAACACAGTCTGAGGCAAGCACTGCTTAGCCAGAACTTCCTTGAGGCTAACTGAAAGTTTCTACTCCTTGGCCTCCCCAAACTCCCACACCTGACCTTTTGCTTCTGTAACTGTCAAAGCCACAGCCCTTTTGGCCATTCACTACCCATCTGGTGCTTCAGGAGAAGCGGCCACTGTCCACCAGCAGGTCCTTAGTTTTCCATCACAACATGCACCGGTGACCTTATGATCACAGCACCTAACAGCAACCTCTGGAATGCAGGTCTTGAACATAGACCACTTGGACTCTATGTCCTGAACCTCCCTCAGGATGCATGAGAAATTCTTGGGGCTATGGGTGTTAACGACCCTACAGATATGGGCCTCTGCCAGATGTTCTCAGTTCACCCTCACTCCCCATTTGGGTTTTTCAGGTCTGTCCAGCTATGGGGACTGCATATTTCTTCTGAGAGGCTTCAGTGCTCACGTGGGTGACAATGGAGACACCTGGAGAGGGTTACTGGGAGGAACAACCGCCAGAATGTTTTGTTATTGGACTTCTGTTCTAGGCATGGGTTGGCTAGCACTTTGACCTTGTTGTATTGTGATCTGAAGCCACATATCTTGGACACTCAGGTGAAGAAAGGAGCAGAGCTGTCAACTGATCACCATGAAGTGGTGAGCTAGATCAGATGGAGGGGAAGGCTGCCTGTTTATGGTGACCATCCCTGTGTTAACTCCCCAGCTCTCACCTCAGAAGCTCTTTGTGTAGGCGCGCTTGTCTGTTTTCATGCTTTTCATGTTGCATGCAGCAGCCAGCAGTATTTTTGTGCTTTTAACATTTGGACAGCCCACGTTTAAAGTGCTGTTTAACCTTTCAAAACGCTGCCAAGGCTCCGAGCAACATTTGAATAATACTGTCGCTGCCAACATTTTACCTTGTGTACAGTGAGAGGATTGGAGGGAGCTGACGATATACGGCTCACTACATCAATAAAAGCTATGTGTCTATATTTAGGGTTCAAGAAAAAAAGAGTATATTTATTTTTAAAACAAATGTTTATTATTCCTTTTTATCATCCAGGCTCTTGAAAAACATGTCAGTTACTATTCTTTACTCTCTCCGCTCTGTTTCCCTCCATATTAAAAACTCATAAGTGATTTTTAAACAGTAAAAGGGGTGTTTAAGGAGGAGGTGGATGGAGATAAACTTTAGGCCCTGTGTATTTTCAATCTCAGCCATTCCCCTGGGTCCTTCCTTTACCGCCTTTAAGAGAATACAAATCACTTCAATTATTCAAACCTCTAGAGAACATGGTGAATAAAAACTAATACACAAGCCAGAAAAACAGATAAATAATCCTATGTATAAACAAACTCTGCACACATTAATTACAGATTTCAAAAGACAGAGGAGGAAGCAGCTCGCTGAGAATAAAGCATAAGTTTACAGTGTTCTGTATTAGGTCTGGTGCCGTTTCTCTGCCTCCTCTACCTACAATGGAGTAATAAGCCCACACAGGTAAACAATGCAACTCCCTTGATATGTTGGAGTGAAACATTCTCCTTTTTTCTCTGCCTTTTGTCATTCTTCACTCGATCTCTAATGTTTTAGTCATATCATACACAGACGGCTTTCGTGGGAGGATGATGTTTACAAGTTGGAGCAATGTGCAGAACGGAGCATCGAGGAAACAGTGACCTACTTTTTGGATCTGTGCTCTTTGTGTACGATAGTGATGAAGCCATATTAGAAAATTGTTTACCTGCTGGTCAGCAGAAGCAAGAAAGTCCTCTGAAACGTATAGACAAACCGAGAATGATCACCACTGAGATTTTCATTATTTCAAGGAGTGAGTTTTTTTAAACTATGGAGTAATCTGAAAATTAATCATTTGGCCCACAAGAAAATTGTAAAAATATGATTTTATATAACCTCAACTGGGCATGCTCAGAAGTCTGTTTTTGTCTGACCAACACTGGAAAAACACCTAAAATATTCACTTTAATGTGAGATCAGGCAAGGAAATCAGGAAAATATTCATATCCTAAAGCTGATGCCAACCAAGCCTTTTCATTTTTGTAACTGAATAATGATTACTGACGTTAGTCTTTCAGTTTTAATTAAAATACTTCAAATCTAATTAATCTACCCCAGTGCTTTTGTTTTGTAGTGTAATGTAATGTACTTGCATTTGTATAGGAGTTTTCTACTTTTACTGACCACTTATAGCACTTTAGACTACAAGTCACATTTTAACCATACATGCACACAGTGTTTTATTCTAGATACTTCATGAAATTGATCTGCCCCACATCCATGGACAATTTAGAATTACCAGTTAACCTAACATGCATGTCTTTGAACTATGGGAGGAAGTACCCAGAGGAAACCCATGCAGCCAGCCTATTTTAATAGTTTATAGTCATCAACAGTACACGCTACACAACACTACTTTGGACAGCACAAATGTGAATAGAATTGTGTGGATAATAATCCTAGGGTTACAAGAAAGTCAACACCATGTTTATAGAACATTGGCTATTGAAATTATAGCCCAAACAAAACAAACAAAATGAAAATGACCTCCTATAGTAGACTTTATAGCTCTCTAGCACATGATAGTATTCCTGCAGCCAATTTGACAAGGCTCTGATACCAAACAATCTTGTGTCTAACAGGCACGTGAAGGTGACCACCAATAAATCAAGATTCCAATTAGAAATGACCAGAAAGTTCTGATAAAGGAGCCCTCTTCTTGCATAAGCTCCTAACTGGGTTCACCAGACATCACGTAAATGTTAGCTATACATCAAAGACAAAAGGAATCCAGTTCATTGCATCTGTGTCACAGTGAGAGGGAGACAGAAAGCATAAAAGCTACTTTCAGCTGCTCCCTTCTCACAAGGGGTCTCCACAGCAAGTAGCTCTGCATGTTTGATTTGGCAGAGTTTTACACCAGATTCCCTTCCTGACACATTCCCCAAAGGGGATGTATGTCTCTGGCTAAAACTGATCCAGTAACTTTTTTCTTACCAAGTAAATGTGTTAACCACTACACTATGAAGGCACAACTAGTCATCAAGCCAAAGGTAAGAGTAAGGTAAAGGCAGACAGAGAGTTATTAATCTCTGCCTCTCTTCCGCAGTGTTTCTTTTGTCCTGTCTTCCTCCCCTCACCTCCAACCGGTCACGGCAAATGGCTGCCCCTCCCTGAGCCTGGTTCTGCTGGAGGTTTCTTCCTGTTAAAAGGGAGTTTTTCCTTCCCACTGTCGCCAAGTGCCTGTTCACAGGGGGTCGTCTGATTGTTGGGGTTTTCTCTGTATTACTGTTGGGTCTTTACCTTACAATATAAAGTGCTTTAAGGCAACTGTTGGTTGGTTGTTGGTGCTATATAAATAAAATTGAATTAAATTGAAATGAATAGACAGACAGAAAGAGTGAGGATGTCTGATATTTGAGTTTGACTGTAGGGGTGGTGTTGGTGTTTGGTGAGGGTGCCGGGAGTATTGTCTCCTTTGTGTTTTTTCTGTGTTGGATAAATGTCACAATGGTGAGTACACAGAGAAACCAACAGAAACAAAAGCCCACTGGCATCCTTGCTTGGCTATAAACCTGTTGTGACACAAATCCTCTGTATGCCTTTAAGAGTGGAGAGAGCAGCTATCATATATTTCATTGGCTCATAAATGTCCACCTTTATGAGCACCTGTTTACAAAACTGGACTGTGTAGTGTGCCCGTGTTCTCTTTTCAGCGTTCTTCCTGAGCAAATGTGCCTCTGGGTTCACAAGGTGCTGAGATACTGCAGTAGAAATCTACCCTGTGGGTTCACCAGACACACTGTTCTTGTCAGTAATTTGCTGCATTTTAAGAGGTGGTGGGGTGGGCAGGGGTGTGTACCTTGATTTACAGCACTATAATACAGGCCTCTGTATACCTGCTGTTTAATCCTATCCATGCTGAATGAGAGGCTGATTAGGAATGCATGGGACCTTCTACAAAGCAGCCCAACCATTGTTGATTCTGCTGACGAGGCAGCTTGCTAGCTGGTCGGATGGCTGCAGAGATGAAGGAAGGCATCAAGGAAGAGAGAGTAGGGAAAGTGAGGAGTTAGGGGTTGGGGGGCATGGGGTAGTAAATGAAAAATGAGCAGCCAGCCCTTATATATTTTTTTTTTTCTTTTTAATACAGTACTTCAAAAAATCATGTAATTCAACCTGTAGTTCCCTCTTCCTGTTTGTGCTGATAGTTACCTAGTTACTTCATACATCAGCATGACAACATGATGCTGTTAATTCATGCCGGTAGTGTGGTGAAAGGTAAAAAGGTAACAACAATTTTGGCTGTTACCTTCAGGATGCTCGCTCTCACCCACCTACAGATTGCAGCTCCAACTTGTCAGCTTGTTGCCAACCTCCAGCTGTACCACATCCTAAAGGTGTTCTTCTGTACGCAGACCCCTGAATTTCTCTGAACTAAACTGTGGCCATAAATGTTTTCACATGATAAGCGACAATACTCCATGGCTGTGGCCTTCAGTGCATGATTAATTTGTATCAGGAAGTTCAGAAAAAACACCATTATAGCAGCAACCTGAACTGTTGACACAGATCAGGTTGACACTATGGATTCATGCTGTTGTCCATTTTTGCTGAGGCTGCAAGTTGCAGGTCAGAATTTGAGCTCTATCAGCCCTTTATGCATTTTTTGAGTCCCTAATTGTCCAGTTTTGGTGAGGTTATGCCTACTACAGCCATGCATGTTGAGGGTGGATGTGTTCATTTTTAGTGATTAGCTGAGGTATTGTAGCCTTTCTGTTAGCTCTAACCAATCTGGCACGGTTTGTGCAAATGGTAACTCTTAACCTTTTCTTCATTTCTTTTCACTTGGTTTCAGATACTTTTTCTGCTCTTGGCTCTGTAGAATGTCAGTGATATCCCTAATATGGTCATCCCAGGCATGCAACTCTGGCTGTGAGCACAGAAGCATCACCCACCTGATGTTCAGGTCTTTTGTTTGCAAATGTCAGCCAATTAGAAGAAAGTTGCCTTAAATGGAGGAGAATTGGTGCTAAAATGACTTTTTTTTTTTCAGAGGATGAACTGGATGAATTGAACAACTACTACTACAAAAAAAAAGATTCAGAAAAGAGAATAATAAGTAACCTTTAAGTAAACATCAAAATAGCTTTGGCAATGCAATATAGTTGTCTTAAGGAGAAATCAACATCTGTGTTTTGATGCATAAAACACTTGTCAGCTCCATGACCAGTGTGTGAATATTTGGTTCTCTTCTCACCCCGCTCTGCTCACATAAGAATACTTCAACTACCCATCTGACAGGCCCATGTTGTTACAAAGCCCCTTTCCTGTGGTGCAGGCAGACTTAAAGCCAAAGCTTTTACTGCTATGTTCAGATGTATTACACAGTAAAACTGGATTAGCAGTCTGTATGACAAATCAGCGTCTATGTGACAAACTTTAGGGAGAGAGGAGCAAGAGAAATCTGATTCTCTCTTCAAAAAGAGGCTGAAAATATAAGGCTATTAACTAGCACATATTTCTCCCATAAGCCTCTTAGGGTGCAGAAAGACACACCTAGGATGCCAGGCCGCTCCCTCGGAAACTAATCCTGAGCCATAACGTAATCTTGTGTTAGTTGATCAAACGTACGAGAGGAAAACCTGTGAGGAGGAATTGTAAGAGCAGCAAATCCAGAGAAACAAATCTTATTATGGTGAGAAACCTCTGACTTTACCTCAGTATCAACAATATTGACTGCCCAGGCTTCCTGTTAAAGAAACTCTTTAAACTGCCACAGTTTCAGCTGAACAGGAAGATACAGCAGCTCGCAAACAGGAGCTGTAATGCTGGTTTGCTGATGCTGCGTCTCCTGCTGTCACCAACTGACGTCTGTACATTAGCTTGGTTTTTAGAGATAAAACAAGAAAAAAAAAGAAAAGAAAAAAGAAAGAAACCATCCCACTGAGGCTGAATTCGAACAGCAAATTAGTATTTGATTTGCACCCTGTGAATAAGCTGTTATGTTGTACTTTTCTCACCCAGTTCTGTACTTTCAAAGGAAAATAAATTATTATACACCAAAACAAGGATCAGCTGGGTAGAATCAAATGGGTGTGTTGACACAGCAAGAGAGGAATGTAATGATTGATATGAAAAAAGAGGAGAAAACAATAACAGCTTAAAAACAACTGTACTGAATAATATCACTGTGAGTTTTCACCAAGAGTTATCAAAGTCATTTATATGGGCAGGCAGGGGTTGGCTATCATTTCCAACTCTTCCTGTGGAGCGCTGTATCTCTGACATCACATCCTATGAGCTTGTTTAAACAAAGGTCCCTGCAGTGGCAGCCAGCAAGCTCATTACCATGATGGAGGAAGCACCAAGCTGCATGGCAAATATCAGGTGTCATCTCCACTAGATCAAATCTGAGGTCTGGAATGCCTGCTGGCCATAACAAAGCTAAACTTGTTGTCATATATGTCTGTGCTTGTC
>VUQS01032097.1:35273-56912 GCA_015108495.1 Heterochromis multidens | reverse complement strand
AGAACTCAAACGAGTTAAAACTCTGTCTGGGTCTATGGTTGATTAATAAGCTGGAGTGGAAGATTGCTGCTACTCCTCCTCCTCTGCCCATGCTTCGAGGATTCTGACAGTTAGTATGACTCGGGGGTGTTGATTCAGTGCTTTGAGTGCTCCGGGAGAGTAGAAAAGCGCTATATAAGAATCAGTCCATTCATTTAAACTAACATAATCATCCTGCTGTAACCAGGTTTCTGTAAGGCAGAGTAAATCAATATGCTGATCAATTATTAAATCATTTACTAACAGTGACTTAGAAGAGAGAGACCTAATGTTTAATAATCCACATTTAACAGTTTTACTCTTTGGTGCAGTTGAGGATGCTATATTGTTCTTTCTTTGTGAATTTTTATGCTTAAATAGTTTTTTGCTGATTTTTGGTTTGTTTTTTGATGGTCTGGGAGCAGACACAGTCTCTATGGGGATGGGATTTTCAGGGGATGGCAGGAGGAGAGAAGCTGCAGAGAGGTGTGTAAGACTGCAACTTTACTTCCTGATCTCAACTCTGGATAGTCACGTTTTGGGGGGTTTAATAAATTCGGCCAGATTTCTAGAAATGACAGCTGCACCATTCAAAGTGGGATGGATGTCGTCTCTCCTAACAAGACCAGATTTTCCCCAGAAAGTTTCCCAATTATCTATAAAGCCCACATCGTTTTTTGGACACCACTCAGACAGCCAACAATTTAAGGAGAACATGCGGCTAAACATGTCACTCCTGGTCTGATTGGGGTTTGTAATGTTCTGTAACTGGTTTGAGAATAGAAATCTTTTTAGTGAAAAAAAATTGTGAATTCTGTTTTATCGTTTGTTCATATTAGAGGCTGTGGTGTCCTTGGTGATCACTGATTGGACAGTCAGAATGTAACTGCCTTTTCATTTAACATTCTTTCACTGATTACTAGCAGGGCCCTGAGTGTTTCACAGCTAAATGTTCATTAAAGTACTTTTTTGGAATGTGCTCAAATAGAATGTCCATTAAAGCCAAGGTCAGACCACATTAAAAAAATTCTGAAAGTAACTTTCCTCCTTTCTGTTAATCATTTAGTGGATCAACCTCTTGCTAATGCAAGTACAATAAGAATCCATTACAAGTGGATTTTTAATTTTGGGTACAAATAGGAATTAATTTGAGCAGCTCAAACCTTTTATAATCAGAGATGCAAGACAAAGTGTTTTGCAATGTCAAACTTGGAGTTTGAGTTTTTGCTCTAAAGCAGAAAAATCTGGAGGAGGAAATGATATAATTAAATTTCTATGAGCGAGCAAGGCCAAAAACACAGAAATCAACAAACTAGCAAATTGGAAAGGCACCAACATTTTCTAAGTAACCAATGTGAACTCAGAAAAGCAGTTGACCATTAACAGTCTAGCTACCTTGTGATGATTTATAGATCAATTCTGCTGTGCTGTTTGTTTTATTTATGATCTCTCTGTAAGCTCTTATGATATGTGTGCTTTAAGAGATGCGCATTGAGTTCCCGCCCTTCATTTGCATAAATTTGAAGTCTAGGCTACTTTATGCAAATCAGAGGAGTACCGGACGCCTCTGGAAATTAATGAAAAACTTCTACAGTGGCTGCTGTCAGTCTACAAACAAGACATTCAGCAGCATCATGGATTGTTTCAGTTTTCAGAAACATATTTCACTAAACTTTGTAATAAACAAGAAAGAAGCTTTGTACTGTTGCAGAGAGAAATTGTCTATGTGTGAGTCTACCAAAATACAGAATAGAATTACATTTTCCACTTACTGGCCACTTTATTACTGGGTTGAACCACCTTTCATCTTCAGAGCTGCCTTAATTCTTTGTAGAATAGAGTTAACAAGTTGCTGGAAACAATTCTCAGAAATTTGGTCCGTATTGACATGATAGCTTTATGCAGTTGCTGCAGAAATGAATCGCTTGTTCCACCACATCCTTTGAGGTGATCTATTGTCTTGAGATTGGGTGACTGCAGAGGCTGTTTGAGTGCAATGAACTCACTGTCATGTTCAAGAAATCGGTTTGAGATGATTTGAGCTTTGTGACATGGCATGTTATCCTGCTAAAAGCAGCCATCAGAAGACACTGTGGTACACTGTGGTCATAAAGGGATGGACATGGTCAGCAACAATACTCAGGTAGGCTGTGGTGTTTAAATGATGTACAGTTGGTACCGAGGGGTCCAAAGTGTGCCAAGGAAATATCCCCCACTCCTTTACACCACCACCACCACCAGCTTAACTGAACTATAGACTGCTGTATCCCAAAAATAGAATTATAGTGGAAAAAAAAATCTGCTCTGGTAGTTTGTGGTTGAAATTTTGGAAGTTTCAGAGTGGGGAAATGTAGGTGGTATAGCCTCATTTATGCATTTAATCATGTGCTTAATTTCAGTATGTCTTAAGCCCTAATTTCATGTATGATTGTACTATCATGTTTTGAGAGTGTGATAAAAACTGTGTCCTTGCAAGAGAGACACGATGGTTAGTGCTGTGTAGACTGATGGGATGATATGAATATCCTCACTGGTGGTAATTCCGAGAATTTTCAAGGATAGAAGGGAGCTATCATAAACAGTATAAAAATGCCTTGCCTCGCTGTATTCTGCAGGATATCCATCTACAGTCTCCTTGTGTGAACAAAGAAGACTAATACATCTGAAAAGTCTGTCTACCAAGACTTATTTCCACAACACAAATGAGATGCCCATGTTGGTTTTGGTTTCAAATCTGAGAGCAGGAAGCACACGAGGTCTTTATCCAATCAGGTGCAATGCACTATTTGCATGACTGTATAAGGAACCTGTCAATCATTTATTGACACTTTCCATTAAGTGGTGGAAAGCTGGGGGATGCCTCTTTTGGAAAAAAAAAAAAGTTCCCGTGGACACGTACCATTATATATTTTGAAGTCAGAGCTTCATAATAGTGGTCACTTTCTCTCTTTACCCTATCTCCAGACTTAAATGTAATTATACAGTCAAAGAAAGCTATTTGGCTTTGCCACTGATATGCCTAATTAATCCTGAAAATGTACAATGGATTTTAAGTGTCAGTCAGGTGTAAGGTGTAATTCCTTCATAGGCACACACATTTAGTTTGATTTCCTCAGTGTATACTAGTAATTCTCAGCACTGAAATTAGAAATGATCTACCTGTCTTTGAGCACTGCTGTTGAGGACCAAAGGAAGCCTTGTTACCGGGCACTATCTGAACAGTAAATTAATGGAGATTTATGTCAGATCAGACTAGACCAAAGGCAGTTTTATATAAAGGGAGAAAAAAGGAGCATAGTGATTAAAAAAAAAAGTTGAACAAAAGGTGTTGGGTGGGGGGTTCAATTAGCTCTGGTTGTTTGATCTGAGTACCCTCCATGACTGCCAGTCATGAATACTGCTGTGCTTCATGCTGGCTGTGAAGAATCCATTAAATATCACTGGTCCTCTGCTGCAGGGGGCTGCTAAAACACCCAGAGACCCACTCACATAGTCATTTCATATCCCCTAAATGTACTCACGCTAAGCATTTAGTAGACTTAAAAACACGACTTACTAACCATTTAGCCTACACAGAAATACACAACATATGCAACATATAATAATCACTAACACTGTACTCTTTCACACACGTGCAAAAAACTTTTTCATATGTAATAGGGAGGCAAAAGCTTTTAGTAACAGCACTTTTTTCATCACCCTCCCTTCCAGTGAACTTGGAATTAGGAACAGCTGTTTATGGTAGCTTCCTCTCTCTCTTTGTCTTGTTAATTGTCTGTTCTCTTCCATTTTGCTTCACTTCTGTCAATCAATGGCTACGACCAGGGAAAAACCACAAAACCATGAAAAAAAGCAACAAAAAAACAGAACTAAGTAACATGTTCTCTGTCTGTCTGCCTGTCTATCGATCTCCTTTTCTTTATTTCAGTAATGTGGACAGCACTACACATACACACACTCTGACTTAGCAATTTCTTGTGCTAACACACACAATGTTCAAGCACATTTTAGTGTTTTCCTTTTTGTCTTTTTCCTCATCTAACTGTACTTTCATGGTTTAAAGTACAACCCCCCCCCCAAACAATTATACAGTAATCAATAATATAATCAATAGCAGCAGCAATGGCAACAAAGACTCATCATAGTTCACTGTTTGTTAAATTAAAAAGCTGTTGTAGCACCATGCATTCCTCATTTGAATGTTTATAGCTCATAGCACTTTTATTCACATGTGAAAGTCTCTCCTGGACCATGCTCCATGTTAGTTCTTCACAATTCCTGGAAATTTCCTGTGCTGCCTACAAATTAATGTGAGCAATACACCTCCCTAGCAATTACTACTTACGGATAAAAATCCAGCTTTACAGAAGATTGATACATTAGCAATGTGGTTCAAATGAGCCAAATTTGGAAAGGTGTTAAACTTGTCAAGCCACAAACCAAACAAAACAGTTGAACAAGTTCTGAGTGGAACTTCACAGTTGAGCTATGATTCTATGTAAGTTTCTCATTATGAGCACCGCCTTTGACATTACCAGATATTACTATATAAAGAAACTTTAAAATGGTTGTTTTTATGAACCACTGCCAGAATCAGTGTCTCATCAGAATTGTTCCTAACCTTCCTCTGTTTTTTTTTTTGTCTTGGTTAAAATTATAAGGTGTTCAAATTATACTATTTACATGCCAGCTTTTTCTACAACCACTGCCATTAACCAACCCACACACAACAACAACCCGCACCAGGAATTATTTATCATGCTTCACTATCTGTTACCACACGCACACATCAGAAAGTATTTATTTCACTGTCCTATTCCTCCTCCTCTTCTTTCTCTCCATCTGGTGCTTCTCTGTATTTTTAAACAGCAGAGATAAAAGCCCTCTCCCACCTGTTTTCTGACTGAGCAGGAGAGGCTTGTTTAAAAAAAAAAAAAAAAAAAAAAAAAAAAAAAAAAAAAAAAAAAAAAAAAAAAAAAAAAAAAAAAAAAAAAAAAAAAAAAAAAAAAAAGAAAAAAGAAAGGCAATAAGTTATAAAAAATGGACTCCTCATATTGGTCTTTTCTCTCTCTCTTTCTCTAGTCCTATAGAATCCTGCCAGAACTTCTACAAAGATTTCACGTTACAGATTGATATGGCCTTCAACGTCTTCTTCCTTCTTTACTTTGGCCTGCGGGTAAGCTGGCACATGCACACACTCATTCTTACATGCATATACTGTGTACACAGATGTACTACTAAACGCAGTGTGACAAATTGTATTCACAGTCATATAGCTGTTGTTTTGTCTTCAAAAAAGCTCTTTAATGCTTCTGGCTTCATTCTTTCACTACTTTTTATTGACTTTTTTTTTTAAATGATAACATTTCATTTTCCAATTTTAGCAAAAAACAGTTACTTTGAGACACTGTAATTTTGCAGGATAACTAACAATGTGTATGTACATGCAGACTCTTACCTTAATCACCTAATACTCAAACAGCATGCCTTTAGTTTAAGCTGACACTGTTGTAACAACGTTGCTAGCATGTCTCTCATGCCAGAGCACAATTCCAATGGTGCAAATGCTGTCAGGATGCTTGACATCCTGGATGAATGAATAAAAAAATAAAAACTCATAAGCTGCTTACACCAACAACCATTTGCATGACTCAGCAAGTAGGGTGAAGCTTTTGTCATTGTGTATAATAAGTCAGCATTGTCAAAAGAAGACACAGCAGTTTGAAGAGCAGGCTGTGGCAAAGTCAGGATGTTTTGTGCAAAATGAACCTTCAGTTGTCACCCTCTTCTTTTTGACAGTTTATAGCAGCCAATGACAAGCTGTGGTTCTGGCTGGAGGTCAACTCAGTGGTTGACTTCTTCACTGTTCCTCCTGTGTTCGTCTCTGTCTACCTAAACAGAAGCTGGCTTGGTAAGTTTCCATATCTGTTTCATAAAGCCATTCTATAGCTCTCACTTTATAGACCCTATTGCTTTCTGTTCACTATTTTTATTATTTTTATACTCCCACTTGTGTTTTTCTATTCCTTTTTGCCCTCTGTCTTTGAATGCCACCCTTCCTTTTATCTCTTCCTATCACTCCCTCCGTCTCCTCATCACTGGGAGCAAGTCTCGGAGGCCCTCTTGCTTGGGGCTACAGTCACTGTTCCCTCATCATTGAAAGTGACAGGGCTGGGTTCCTCTGATGTTTCAGGGAACACAGACACAGCAGAGTGGATGAACTAATGGTAGTGAAAGTGACTCAGAGTAGGGCTGTGACTCTCTGTGACTGTGCATGTTTGTGCTTACATTCATTAGTATTTGCTCCGTTGAGGCGTTGCACCTGGGATAGCTTCCAGCGCTCTGTAACTACCATCTATTGGACTCATTCACAGCCGTGCAAAAAAAAAAAATACAAAAAACAAATGCACATGTAAAAGCATGTGTTATCCCCATACACACTTATACACACTCTTGCATGAGCAGACTGGAAAACACCCTAACCTGCATTACATAACGACCTACTTTTTTCACTGTGTTTAGATGAAGTGACCTAAATTACATTGCAGTGAAAACAGTTTCTTTAGGTGTGTTCTTTTTTGGATGCTCTGCCTCTCTGCTTTTAAAAACCTCAAAGAAGATGTTCATTTGTGCCAACACTATTCCAGTGTTGGTCTTATCGTATTGTTGCAGCACTAAGAATATTAAGTGAGAATGTTAGGATGTAGTACTAGTAGTGGGAGACTTGATTAAAAAAAAAACAAAAAAATCACACTAAATAAACACTGACATTTAGCCTTCCTTCAAATTGACATTTTTGTAGTGTTTGTCTCCAACACTCTTTATCAATAATAGGCTTTTTAAAAAAATCTGTCACAGTAGGAAAAAGTGCTCAGATATTGAGAGTATTTCAATCCGACAGTTTCACAGTATTCTTTGTGTTCGCACAGGTGCACTGCTATATTTGAAAGGCTTTCTGCAAGTTTTGAAAGAGTAGAGTAATCAATATTGCTATCGGCAACATCTTTGTTAAATTTGACAAGAAACTTTTACTCGATAATGAAAAGATTACTTGATAATGCTGGTTTTCCTTATTTTTCCATGCCCGCTAGAATCACTGACTCTGTGAAGTAATATGGGGCTGTGAATGTTTGATCTCTGAGTTGATGAAGGTTTCTTAAGAAGCTCACAGTGGCTCGCGAATTTCACACGGAACAAGCTGTGTAATGAATTAGATATGGCCAAGCCAAGTAGTCTGGTTTCATGATGCAAGGTGTCCTCATCTCTACCCAAAAAGATTGTTAGTGTTAGGGCCTTGATGAGAATGATGAAAGACTGTGCAATGGTGGTCTGGCTGCTGGCTGATGCTCTGTTGTGATTATTAAATATCCTGCATCTGGACTTGATTTAGAAAAGAACACCTTAACATATAGTCCAGCTGCCCAGTGAGGAGTTGTCCATAAACAAAATGTGAATATATTGGGTTTTTTTTTTTTATAGAGATGCCCTAAATTCCAGAGCTCTTCATTATTTTTGAAATGTGGAGACTCTTGAGTTTCATTTTAGTAATGGTGACATATGAGGTGGCATCTCCACCTCATAAACATTTAAACATTTTTTATTTTAGTGTTGGACATGTATAACAGCAGCACAGTAAAATAACTCTGGTATGTGTTGGGATGGGTTTATTTTTACTGGACATTGTGTTTAATAGCTACATAAAGTGCTGCAAAGCCCATGTTATAAAATTAATAGAGTGTAGATCTGCAGTTGGATGTGATGGTCGATTTTAGAATACCAATGATGTGCTGAAAGTGTCTTTTCATATTCAGGTGGAGAACCTGAGAATAGTAGTCATTATTAACTGCTTATATCCTGTATTAATAAGGAAGTTAATTAATATGGAACTCTGTTGTGGGAGGAAAATAAGCACAATTAAATGGTATAAGAGTCAGAAAATGTACCTGATCTGCTTTCTGATGGTGACCCTTGGGATTCACTGTTAAATAAATGAAATTGCCTGTTTGGTTTAGCTGTGTCTTTGTTCACTTCCACCAGAAAGCTTAACAGGACCACAGTGAGCTAATGCATAACTGCTGCTACTTTCATTTAGTTAACTGTATATACTGTTCCTTAACACAGACTTTCTTAGAAGCCATGGTGGTTGTTAAGAATGTGTATTGTGCTCTTCATCCCCATTGGATTAGTTCATCTTCATTTTCCATTTCCTGCTAGGGAATACACACCAGCCAGCATAATATATCACAATTATAGTACCTCTCATTTCACTGCTGGAGAAGACCAGCGGAAATTCAGTGGAGGTGTGCTCAGTTAATAAAAAGCCCACTAATAGGGGTTCTGCCCTGTGCTCTGTGGTAGAGTATTCACCCACTCTGCACACAAGGCAGTACCTATATATGCTGTGTGCATTTTAAGTCATGTTCTTTTTGCCTTTGCAAATTGGACATTGATTAAGAGGAGGAGAATGACGTGTGGCTAATGTAAGAGTGCATGTAGAGTTCTTCCTTGGAAAAAGGAATTAATCTCCTTTAACTACTTGAACTTAACATTTCTCCCAAGAGAGTCATGGCAGTGTGAGATTAGTTGTTTGAAAGATGCTCATAGATCTTGTGGCTACTGAGCCTTAGCTTTCACAGCCTTTAAGTTAACTCCATGCCTTTCCTCCACAATCATTTCAAACTACAGAGGACTATCTTCCTGGTTTTGAATATTTTAATAATGGCATGGCATCATGAACACATCCAAAGATAATTTCACAGTCTAAAGTGTATTTGTATTGCATAGCATTTGATTAACGTGTGTTGTTTTTTGATAGTCAGTAGGAAATGGTGACAACCTAAATGTTATTGAAGCTGCACTGGCTTGGAGAATGTGCTGTAGCTTTGGAGCCTTTAGACATGCCTTTATATTCTGACATGCTACTGCCTCCTAGTGGTGGGTTAGTTTGTTGATCTCTTGTGTTTTCCTTTCGAAAGAGGCATATAGTACCTGATATGGGTATGAGTGCATGTGCTTTATATTGCCCTTTAGCCAATGGTATAGGGAAGAGAAACTAATTTAAGGGAAGTTTAAGGCTTTTTGGTATAGCCAGGCTTCTCACATGTTGCGGCTTGGAAAAAAAAAATGTTGTTAGTGCAAAATGTAGGTATTGATATATACGGACTGTCTATCCTTCATGAATGAACAGTAAGAACCAGTGATGTGTACACTCACTGAGGGTCTGTGTGTTTAGATTAGTGTAGCATCATATAATCTAATCCTGGCTTGGTTTACTGTCAGTATTATCCCAGATGAACCATCCCAGACTGCTGATTGATAAAAAGTCCCAGAAGGCTGCCCATCCAGAACATGTGACACAGAAGCCGTGCTTGGGCTTGCAAAGCCTCAATTAAGTAAGAGCGGGCACAGAGCAGAAAACCCTTTTTTTGAATGAGCATCTGGCAAGCACATGTGTGCAATAGATGTGTGTGCAAGAGGCTTTGACATGAGTGGGAAAGAGATTTTCTCATACATGAACACATGGTCATAAGAAGAGAATTTTATTGAGGTTTTTTTGACGCACGTGCACACAAACACATATTTCCTTTTTTTTTCTTCTTTTGCTCTCACTTTAGAGGTGAAGCCTTAGATGTGATGGATTTGTCCACATAGTGCCACAAAGTGTTAAATGCAAGACAAACAACCACACGCACAGATGTACAGCATAACACAAACACAGATGCTTCGCACTAATTGAGAAAAATGTGGTCTCCAGCCACCTGCATCACAGCATCACTGTGTGGTTTTGGTAGAATGTCTGATATTTACATTCTGAAAGCCAAATTTGCAAAGTAGTTGTTGATGTTGTCACATTAGTTTTACATCAAAAAGCTGGCTGCTATTTTTTGTTAAAAAAAAAAATATTTCTGTGTATTTTATGTTGTAAGGGCAACACCACCTTTCTCTCTCAACATCATAATATATTTGCCAATCTAACAAATATACAGTCTCAGTTTTTACAGCCAGTGGTGTATGAAGTTTATGTAGTTTTTTCTTTCTCTTTTATGTAAAATTTGTTTCTTAATGTCTGAAGATAAAAGCTGTTAAACAGGTTTTGAATTACTGCATGAAAAAGCATTGTAAAAGGGCAAAACACAGTGAGGTCAGTTAGGGAAAGTGCCACACACATGGATTATATGTGTGCTGTCTTGCAGGCAGACATTTCAGAATCATATATATATATATGATATTATTGGATCATAATTCTTGATTTATTGGTAAATAAATCTCTTTAATGTTGCAGCTGTTGATGACCTGTTGATTATAATTATTATATATTGCTAGGTAGCTTGATACAGTATATTGCAATTTATCAGCTAAATAATAACTAACTAAAGCTTTAAAATAAATAGTCTGGAGTGGAGTAAAAGCAGAAAGCAGTATAATACCTAAATGCTTACAAGTATATTAAACCTCAGTAAAGTACTAATTTACATTCCTGTCCATGCACTCATCTAATGGTGTATCGTCATATTAGTAGTACTGTAGTCCAGTGGTTTCTTGGGGGGCACTGGGGGGGACAATCATATTTCAGGGGGCTGGTACCAAGGGCACCAAGGGGAGAACAACTTTTCTTAATATGAAATCAGCTCCTACAAAAACATGATTTGGGATGATTTAAAAATATTAAATGCAATTCTTAAAATATTGACAGTATGTAATTTTTTTTTGCAGTTTTATTTGTTGTTGACCATGCTAAAATTAAATTAGGTGTATACTGTATATATGGTGGAGCCACAAACAACAGTGGCTGTTTTTCATGTGTTTTCTTATTTTTTGCATTATTATTTATAGATGGTAGTTGTTGCAGCTAAAGAAAACTAAACTAAAAATCATTATTTATTCATTATTTATGTATACATTTATGCTTTGTTGGGTACACCTGTTCAACTGCTTAACACAAATATCTAATCAGCCAACATAACAGCAACTTCATGCATTTAGACATGTAGACATGGTCAAGACAGCTTGCTGAAGTTCAAACCGAACATCAGAACAGGGAAGAAATGTGATAAAAGTGACTTTGATGGTGGATCCACCCTGCCTTGTCTCAAACGGTTCATGCTGCTGGTGGTGTAATGGTGTAGAGGATATTTTTTTGGCAGACTTTTGGCCCCTTAAGTAGCAACTGAGCATCATTTAAACACCACAGCCTATCTGAGTGTTGTTGCTCACCATGTCCATCCCTCTACAGAGTGTACCCATATAAGTGACCACAGTATACCCATCTTCTGATTGCTGCTTCCAGCAGGATAACACACCATGTCACAAAGCTTAAATCTACTCAAACTGGTTTCTTGAACATCAGTGAGATCACTGTACTTAAATGGCTTCCACAGTCACCAGATCTCAGTCTAATAGAGCACCTTTGGGATGTGATGGAACTGAAGATTTCCATCACGGATGTGCAGCTGACAACCATCTGCAGCAACTGTGTGATGCTGTCACGTTAGTATGGATCAAAAAGGAATGTTTTTCAACACCTTGCTGAATCTATGCCTTGAAGAATTAAGGCAGTTCTGAAGGCAAAAGGGGGTCCAACCCAGTAATAGCAAAGGGGCTCGTGAGTGTAACTGGAACATTTAAAATAAGCATTCTAAGGTGTTGTTGTTGTTGCTGGGTTTAACAAAAACAGGCTTTTGCAAAAGTACAAAGTCTCTATCAGTTTTTTGGGTTTTGTTTTGTTTTTTTTTTTTTCTCTCCAAATTTCAGTTCCATTCTGGTCCATTAACATTAGAACAACAGAGCTTACTGTAAGTTGCCAGAGATACAAAGGGTATTAATCAGGGTCACTAGAATATAATCTGGGATTTGTGTTGTCTTGTTGCTTCCAGCTCCAGTGGGAGTCTTTCCTTTGAGTCTGTTAAAATACCCACCGCTTCATATGGGAACCTACAGCAGGAGGCTTCATTTTTGTGTCTATTAAAATAAAAAGGAGTTTCAGGAATTTATGCACTAAATTATTACTCAGCTATAAGTTTCCTTTTATCTCATAATCTTTAATTTTTTCATGTTTACACTGAAGTGTAGATTCCTAATCTGACAGACTTTTTTTATTTCCATGTCAGATGCAGTTGTTTGAAATTTCCCTGTGAAAACAGGACTCTCATTTTATGTAAGGATTATTGTTTTTGTTCTGCTTCATTTTCATCTCTGTTAATCCCTGGCATGGTTCAGACTTTTTTGGAAATAAGGTTTGACACAGCTGTGTGGTGATAGGGACATAGCTTTACAGGGGTTAATAGTAAAACACTAAAAGGGGCAGGAGAAAGGTAAATCTGTTGGGTTGTGGGGATTAAAGGCACTGTAACAAAAAATGAGAAAAAACAACCATATTAGAGCTGACATTTTGTTCACAGAGACACTCTGACGAGACTGACATGGAAAACCTATACAGCCGTCTGCAGCAGAGACCATTGATTTAACAGCACACAGAGGCATCTGCTTTAAAAGGAAACTTTGTTGCATCAAGGAAGATTTTTTTTTTTTTTTTTTAAAGAAAGAAGAATATCTTACCTTTTTGTCATTTTAATAGGAGTTATTGAAGAATTTTTGAATCCCAGACCCTAAATATTTCTGGATTACAGACTTTCCATCTTGACCAGAAGGCAATTCCCAGTACTGGATTTGGTCCAAAACAATGATTCCTCCTAAGCTGCTTGTGTACCGTCGTACACACAGTGATGTAAATTTGCAAACTCTCCATGAGACATGGAGGCGAAAGAAGTCCTGTGGTGATCTTTTTCAGAATGGATACAGGGTGAGGCAGGGCCATCATGGACAGGAGAAAAGCCACACAGGACTTTACCATTCAGTTTGGTCCTGTTTACACATTCTCTCCAACTGGGGTAAGGGCCTTAGGTTAAGTGTATATACTTGATCTTGCAGCATCAGAATGACTAATTTTGAAATTATTAGAAACGTGCCTGTGGCAACCTTATATTCGCGGTTAGTCTGTATCATTTCAGTAGAAATTCTTGTCACTGACATACATCAGTGTACACATGTTCTGTGGGATTGGACACGTGATGTAAAAAGACAATGAGGCAGGTGTCACACTGCTCTATAATCCATAAGTGAGCCGCTCTTGAATTTGGACTGACACTCATGGCTTAAAATGCTCCTACTAACTTGTTTGAATGCAGAAAACACCATAATGTAGAAGAAAATGTGCTGTTTATTTTTTTGTTTGTTTTGTCTTCTTGTATTTTACAAGGTACATTTGATGATTTGGAAGATGTTGCTCTGTACTTTGTCTAAATGCTGTAGAAACATGTGGGCTGTATCGCCAGCTGATCTGCCAATATGAGAACTTCATGTTCTTTGAATTCAGTACTCTTTCTGCACAGATGCTGTTTCTACATTTCCCTTCTGTCAGTGTATATTACACACTGATCTATCTCTTTGTCCTTCTCTGTTCACACAGGTTTAAGATTCCTGAGAGCACTAAGATTGATACAGTTCTCAGAAATTTTGCAATTCTTGAATATCTTGAAAACAAGGTAAGAACAATTTTTTTACATTTTCATTTACAAAACACACACATACACCTACAATAGCATTTTTACTATTAATACCGCCCTAGTACCTACATTCATGATAAATACAAAGTACACCCTCTTTTAGTTATAAGTTTTTATATATCAGGACATAATACAAATCATCTGGTCCTTAGCCGGTCTTAAAATTGGATACATATAACCTCAACTAAACTGCAAAACATGACGTATTGTACCATATTTCACACAAATTAAGCCAAAACACAAAAGCAGTGTATGAAAAATTAAGTACACCCTTATTGCTTTCACAGGAATTAAGAGGGTAAGTAGCAGACAGGGGCTTCTAATCAAATGCACTTGATTTAATGATCATCGGCAAGTGTGAGCACCTCTGTAAAAGCAGAAGTTTTGGCTGGTCTGGAGCATTCAATACCAAGTAGGAGAGACATCAGCAATGATGTCATTGATTCATTGATTCAATGATTGTACGGGGAGAAAGATTATTCACAACTAGAAAATATTCAAGACAGTTGACAATCTTCCCAGGAGTGGACATCCCAGCTAATTTGCCTCAAGGTCAGACTATACATTAAATTGCAAAAATCTCAAGAGCTACATGTCAGACTCTACAGGCCTAGTAAATGTTGAAGTTCATGACAGTACAATTAGAAGAAGACTGAACAAGTATGGCCTGTTTGGAACAATGTCTTTTGGGCAGATGAGGACAAGGTGGACATGTTTGAGCATAATGCATAGTGCCATGTTTGAAAACCAAACACAGCATATCAGCACAAACACCTCATTACAACTGTCAGGCACAGTGGTGGAGGGGTGATGCTTTGGGCTTGTTTTACAGCAACAGGACCTGGACACCTTGCAGTCATTGAGTCGACCATGAACTCCTCTGTATACCAAAGTATTATAGAGTATAATGTGAGGCCATCTGTCCAGCACCTAAAGCTTGGCCCAAACTGGGTTAGGCAACAGAATGGCTGGCTTTAAAGCACTGCTTTAAAGAAGAGTGGGCCAGAATTCCTCCACAATGACGTGAGAGACTAATAAAGCCATACAGAAAAGATTACTTCAAGTTATTGCTCTAAAGGTGGTTCTACAAGCTATTGAATCATGGGGTGTACTTAGTTTTTTACACGCTGCTTCTGCATTTTATCTTAGTTTTTGTTAAATAAATAATGCCACGGTGTAATATGTCATGTGTCGTCGTTCATCTGAGGTTTTATTTACCTAATTTTAAGACCTGCTGAGAACTAGATCATTTTTATTATGTCCTGATATGTAAAACCTTAGAATTGAAAGATTGTGTACTTTCTTTTTTACCATGTGTATGTTGAACATTGATTTGGACTACACAAACAATAGGGAAACAATAGATAATAATAAATTAATAAGGAAACACAAGTGGTCATAAAAATTTTGAAATCTATATTAAACCTGATTTCCTTAAGACTGTTGTCAGAGATAAAATAACTGCTAGCTGTGGTATAAATATTGTGTGTAAACATATACTTTCTACTGTTTCTACACATAATAGAAATGTTAAAGTACTAGTAATAATAATAATCTAGTCCTGTATATCACTGGGCTTTTATTTTCTAGTACATTTTCCCTATTTTTATATATACACACATAATTTATTCATGTCATTTGTCAACTGTACTGGCTTTAAGTGTTTCAGTCAGGTCAGAGTTGGCTTTGGTCTTTCATGGCTCACAAATCTCTTTGTTTCTGTCACTGGTCTTGGGGTCTTTGTGAGTTTAATTTTTTTCCCTCTCTGTCCAGCAATTCCATCAAGCTGGTGAACCTGTGTTCCATCTTCATAAGCACATGGCTCACAGCTGCTGGATTCATACATTTGGTAAGTGGACAGATGTGAGGGCCAGTGGGGTCCAGAGTTAAATGTTCCAGAAAGAAAGGTACTGTAGTGGACTAACTGTAACAAACTCATTGATAAAAGTGTGACACCTAGAACTTTCTGGGAGTCTGATAGTCCATGGTTATTATTTTGTTTAGGAATTAGCTGACTAAAGAAAAAAATGGTAAGAAAGGGTGCTGCAATTAAATGTTTCTCAGACTAGGTGGGAATGCTCATATAAAAATATTCTCTAAATTTAACATCTATTTACCTAATGGTGTCTGCTAATACAAAATACTATTGTGAAACCCTTATAAACATTTTTTTTTAATCTAATGTCATATGTGGACAAGGTTTGCTGTGGCACTAAAACTGAGGAGGCAACATAACTTGAAGAATGCAGGTTACTTTAACTTAAAGTACGTCAAGTATATTCTGGTCAAGCCCCATCTGTGTAAATAACTTCAGTGTTTTAGTGTTTATTCTGGAGGGTAAATTATGCCTGACTGTCAGAAGGCAAACAACCAGTATGTGAATCATCTGTATTTTCTGAAAGATCAGTTCAGATTTTTATATTGAGCTTTCATGTGATCTGTATTTAGATATGTGTTATTTAGACCTGATATTTAGACCTGACATTGAAATCTGCTCTTGTTATCTCGGCTAAGCCCTCACATGAATCCCATCTCAATATACAAATTGGTGAGGTGTGTCTGGCTGACTTGTCAACACACACGTCCCATTCCAGGTCAGGGAAGGTGATGCTCTATTTTCTGCACTTCTTGTAGTTATTATCAGGCTTACTTGAGATAGCAGGAAAAAGTATTGATGATGAAGAAAGCTGATGTTTCTTTCATAATGTGGTCACACTGTTTGGTTTGCATTTACTGCTGGATGAGATAATTTACACCAAGTTAGATTTTTGCATATATATAATTTTGATACTGATCACATGTAGATGAATGTAAATAGGGTTTTTAATTTAATAATTCATGGCAACCTCATATAAACTAAAAAAAAATCAAAGCTAAAAAGAAATAAAAATCAGAGATTATCAACAAGGGACACTGTATTTAATAATAAAAACACACATAAAATGCAGCAGCACATTGCCTCCTCTTTCCCCTTTGTTTTCGGTCAAAGTGTTCAATTAAGGCAAAATGCTTTTAAGATACATTTGTGAGTAATGTCAGATTTTGCTTAAAGTGAAACTTGTGTTGTGGCTCTGCTGAACTCATGAAATATTAAATTATTTTACCACTAGATGGTAGTCAAGGCTCACTAAATGAAGAAGACATCACAAACAGAAATGGATGCTTGCACACTTGCAGCTGGATTTAATCAAATCTAAGGAAATTGTTTCTTTTTGGAAAAACTCTGTTTACAAATTGGTTGTGAGAATCATGTCTAGTGATCCTTCTATACCTCTCCCTTGTCAATTGTAGGTGGAAAACTCAGGGGATCCTTGGGAAAACTTCCAAAATTCCCAGTCACTATCCTATTGGGAATGTGTCTACTTGCTGATGGTGACTATGTCTACAGTGGGCTACGGGGATGTCTATGCAAAAACCACCTTGGGGCGCCTCTTTATGGTCTTCTTCATCCTTGGTGGTTTGGTAAAATCAGACTTTTCTTTCTCCCTTACTCCCCTTTTCCCCTTTTAATTCCTGCCTGCCCCCATCAATTTAGAACTGTCTTAAAATATAGAAAATATAGAATAAATAAAAGTTAATGTTTATAATTATCTATACTATATGATATGTTAGCATAGTGTTTTTATATTGTTAGAACTATGTTGCCTGTACAGTACATGGTATTTCTTTGTCACAGTGTAGTTGTATCCTTCTGTTTAGCCTACTGTATCTTGTCTACTGGAGTTACAGTTCATTGTGATCCTTTGTCCCCTTCCCCTATGTGTCCTCCCTATATTTGTTTGATTAGAGTATAAGCTTTTGTTTGATAATGTTGTTATTCTCTTAAAAGCAGTTGCGGTTTCAGGACACCCCTCCTTCCGTGTCTCTTCCCACAATTCCAACAAACACAGGGGCAGGGAGATGAAGCTTAGGCCAGCCTGACTGTTACCATAGCAACAGCAGCCTCCCACTCTCGCCCTCTTGCCTTCCTCTGATCTAACGTCCTGTTGGGCTGCCACTAGTACAGTAACTTACATATAAACATGCATGAATGCAGACACCTGTAAGCACTCAAACACACACACATACAGAAGAGCACTCACCCTTCATCTTTGCTCACAAAGACTGGAGGATTTAGCCAAATCACTGTACTCTGTATAAAGACAGCTATCAGTATGCGCTGATGACCTACAGCTGTGTGGATGTGTACCATATTGTGACCATGGTGATAGATTGCAAGGTTTTCTCAGTGCTGAGAGTTCTGGAAGTCTTTAGGCGAGTACCTCCGCCTGCTTCCTCTCAGCAGCAGTGGCTTAGCAATGACTCCAGGGTGAAGGTATGTTAAAGCCAAGGATAAAATCAAGCTCACATAATGTCACACTATTCCTGGTAATGTAACAGTACATTTTCCAGGCATGATTGAAGTATGCTTTTACAGAGCAAGGGCACCTCTGTGTTGCTAACTGTAGCCTATACAAGTAATGCTAGTGAGTATCCCATTGTTAGTGAACTTAAACATAACTCACAGGCTAGACAACAGGCTGTCAATCTTTGCAAAATGCATCCAGCTCATTTTCTAGCCCAACAAATGAGTCTTAATGTGTTTTGCAGCTGTGGACCATCAGGTGTGCCTATTCAAATCAACCTGCCAGGTCATCTGTGTTTGTTGGACAAAACATGGCACATAGGTTTTTATTCTCCCTCAGCTTTTTTAGAAAGGTTTTGGGTGTTAATTGCAGACTGACTAGTTGTCAGCTGTGTCAAAATTATTGCCCACTGACCAAACCTATTCTAAACTTTTAAACACTGGGGCTACTTTTTTTTTTTTTCCTCAATTGAGTTTTGTGAACTTTAGGAAGTCTCTCCAGATAATGAGAGAGATGTGATTTACAGGCTAATATTTTTTATATCCTCAGAAATCTGGATTCATGCGCCAATCTCTCCACAACCCACTCTGCGGCATACTAGTCTCTTTTTTAGTCTCTTCTTCTGTCTTCTATCTTCTCCTTAGGCCATGTTTGCCAGCTACGTCCCTGAAATCATAGAGTTAATAGGAAACCGCAAGAAATATGGTGGTTCCTATAGTGCGGTTAATGGGAGAAAGTAAGTATTCCAGATGGTTCTGCTGTTTTTCTGTGTGCGGTAGAACCCTCTCTGCATGCCTTTTTCTTTTTTTCTATTCCATGCATGTAGGCCATGTTTGCTCGCTACGTGCCAGAAATTGCTGCTCTCATCCTTAATCGGAAGAAATTCGGAGGGAGTTATAACTCGACACGAGGCAGAAAGTAAGTTGAAATCCAGACAAGGTGTGGTTGTGTGACTAAAGTGCACCTCCAGAAGTTTAGTTACTGGGGGTTAGTTAACTTGACTTTTTAGAATGGTAAAGTTTAAGTATAGTTAAAGTAAAGGTATATTATGTCAAGTCACACTGCGTGACTGGAGACCTTGGCCAATAGGACACATGTCCATGCCCCTTAATTCTCTCTTTCACTCTTTCTCTTTCTATCTTCTTTTTCTGTCTGCCTTTTCTACATCTGCCTCTATCTATCCTTCATTTAAAGCTTTCCTGAAGTCATTTGTGTGCTTTTCATTTTCTTTCTTTGTCCTTCTTGAAACATCCTGTGTTGCGCTTTAATTTAATTTGGAAAATAGAGCTTTCATGACTACTACACTTTATCCTAACAGGAAACTGACCTGTGGTGCTTCTATTTAATATAACGTGTCCAGTGTGTCTCATCAATACAGACTAGCCTAGAGGGATGAATTAGGATCCAAATCAAAATACAACAAAACAGTCATGAAATCCCTACTATCCGTTTTTAAAGGATTTTCTCACAAGAAAATAGAAAGATTTAAACATCTGCAAGTGCATTATTATTGGTGGTCTTTTTAAGAATCATCAATCTCAATGAGCATTGCAGGATACAATTTCTTTTCTTGTTTTTTGTTTCTGTTTTTCTCTTCTTTTGTTTTTCTTTAAATTTTTTGCCCTTTTTTTCCTGCTTGAATTTGTTTTGCATGCTTTGTGGAATTACTTTTTTCCTTAACTGCATCATACCGGGCATGTTCTCTATGACCTGCAGTCTTGTGGCTTTGTCATTGATTGCAAAATGGATGATAAAGTCATCCTTCTGTTGTCTGTCATTGCTAGCACATCGCATCATCAATGCTTGACATTACTCTGGCCCTGATCTTCAGTCAGCTCCCACACCCTGAATGCTGGATGCCTCGTTCCCATTGGAGGCTCTCAATTGCTTTTGGCTTGCTTTGCCTGCTTGGTTCTTTGATGCTCGCCTGGTTCTTATGTTTGTGTGGTGGTGGTGGTGGAGTTTGTCTCCCGAGGCTCTCATACTTATGTAAATGTGTGACTGGCCTCTCGCAGCTGAGGCTCCAGTGCACTATGAAGTATATGTGACACTGTGGACATTTTACTGTTTGTACAAGTGTGCCACAATACTTATTGTGGAGTACTCTTCTCCTCTCCTCTCCTCATGGCTCAAACCTTACTGATATTCAGCACACAGATTTATATTAATCCAAATACTGTGTATCCAGAACAGGGAGGGTACTCTTCTTTATTGTCCTCCTCTCTTCTTCTAATTTTGTATGCCAGTCAGCATCTGCTACTATCAGCTATCTACTCTTTCTCACTCTTTCTCTTTCCAATCTCACCCTCACCAGTTTCAGTCATTCTGTTCAGCAGAGCAGATTCGAAGGAATCAGCAGTAGAACAAGATGTTAGGAAAAAAGCCTTTGTGCAGTAATGTTTGCCTGTCATTGAGATAAGATTGATGAAATGTTATGTTTGGCCAGTGACCTCAACTCAGACTCACAGATGGGTGCTGAGAGAAGACCTTGTCAAAATCGTGGATAGTTTCTCCAACACACTTTATTTTCTCCATCCACACCCCCTTCCATGTCTCCTTCTGGTTAGAGTGCGAACATATTGTAACAATCGGAAGATATTCATCAAAGACTCATGAGTAGCTACAGACGTTTGCATTCTTATTTGGATATGTGCTTATGGGATGTAATGTATATTAAAAAGTAGTTTGCCATGTGGATTTAGGATTTTAATTGGGCTTTAGTGCATTATCATTTAGCAGCTATCAGCCCACAAACCCCAAAATCTTGGAAATTAGATTAGGAGATTATACGTATCTGACTGATTACAGAGCTCACAAACAATGAGGTCATGATACATAGTGAAGTTTATTAAATGTTGCACTCATTTCATCTTTGTGCCTGGCTGCTGTCATTTGAAACAGGCCTTCAAAACTAATTTGGAAGTGAAAGGTACTCACATTGGATCTGAACTGGATTTCTGTTTCATGCTAGTGTTGCTTATAGTACTCTGTGTAGTGTAGCATACACCCGTGAGCGTAATGACAGCTCTCAGCCTGTGTGCGCTGATATAATAATGACAAGTGTTGCGTTCTGTTGGCGCCCACTGCACTCGGGGCTCTGTGGTTTCCATTATGACTCTATGGTTTCCATTAGCCCCAACTTCAAGAGAGGACTTGGCATGAAAACTGGCTTCAACCCTGGCTGAACTCTGACATACAACTTTGAAAGTCCTCCATCGAGGCTACAAACTTGAAGCGTACAGATTTGGGAAACTGTCACAATGTCAGGAATTAACACACATTTGCATAGTGATAAAACATACACCTAGTTGCAGTTCCAACAGACTTTCATATAATTGCACAAAGACTAAGTGCACTAAGTACGTTATATCTTCAAGCTTAATTTGATTGGCTTGACATAAATTACAGGAGATATTTATGCTTCCCTTCGTTCCCTGAAAGGTGACACACATAAAATGGGAACACAGGTTTTGAAATTGCAACATTTTGATAATGATGATTCTTGCAGTAAGTTTCATCACCCTAAGGATTAGAGCAGTACCATATGAGTGACCTCTGTTGCTGATGTTTGAGCTCTGTGTTTGTTCACTGTGTATTAAATGTATCCCCAGTGACATCCTGAGATGTTTCCTGGCTGCATGTTCTTGTGTGCACGCTCTGTAAAACCCCTTTGCATTGATTAATGTGACTATGTGCCACACCTTTTTTTAGTT
>VUQS01032097.1:22871-35253 GCA_015108495.1 Heterochromis multidens | reverse complement strand
TTTTTTTTTGGGTTGTTTTTTTTGTTTTTTTTTTTAAAAAAAAAAAAAAAAAAATCTGTGCCCTTGAAGTGCTATATTTATTTGTTTTCCTTTGATTCTTTTTAGTTGTATCTGTGTAGCTAAAGCTGTACTGCACAATCAGGTTGACTAAAGGGGGATATTTATTTTTTGAAGCAATTATAAATGGTTGAATTATCTTTAATATCTTTTTTCCCATATCCTTTTTAAGTAGCTTATGATCTCAGTATTCAGTTTGATGCCTTTTTTGGCACAGTGAAGAAACTAAGTAGAAGCAGGAAACCTTTAAGGATATCAAGTGAATATTTCCATCTTAAACACAAAGACTCAAATTAGTGGCTTGTTGAAGGAAGAAATTATGTTTGCAACATGTGGAAGAAAAGTTTGCTTCCCTGATTAAAAACCTATTCAGAGAAAGACAGCACCACATGCTCTTGTGTGTGCTTGCGTGCACATTTGTTGCACATGTCATGGACATGCATTTACACTTTGTAAAGGTTTGTGCTTTTAGTCTATATTTAAGATTCACAACCTCCACTGAACCACATGAATCAAATAATTTGCCTGATAAATCTTTAAATTTCCTATACTCTCTGATGGGCATCAGAGGAAAACATGACTGATTGTGTGTGTGTTGGTTTTTTTTTTTCTTTTAAACATTTCATAAAATGAGAGACTTCTTGTGCCAGATACTGCTGGCTGCCCACAGACATCCCAGCTCATCAGCTTATAAGACCACACAGCCCTTTGCTCAACTCTGGCCAACCATGCAATCACGGCTGCTCATTAGATTCTCTTAAAGGACAGAGGCAACATCTGTGAAGACCATTATATCCTGCAACATCCACAAACTGTCATTCCCTCAATATGCCTGTCACATTACTTTGCCAAGTCCACATCAGTTCAGCTCTACCCAGTCCATCTGGTACAGGGCAGAAGAACACTCAATGATCTGGACTATGGTTCTCATCTAACATCAATAAATATCTCTTTTTCCTTTAAACCTGCCAAATTGATTCAGGTTTCAATAATGCTTTATACAATTTTAAACATCAACTTTAAAGGCCAATGTGTTCACCAGGACTCCCTTCTTGTGTTTAAGCACTTGATAATGGATTGAAGGAAACCTGTCCTAACAAATCTAGTCTGATGATAAGAACTTGGACAGAAAACAAATATGACCACCACATTTTTTTTTTATTTTTGGAAAAAGTAACTTAATACACCTTGTGTTAAATGCGAAGCTGTCCAGTACCCAGGCACTCAAAACTAAAGTGGTTCAATTGTCTCTTGGCACATCAAGTGGTGGATAAGGCCATTGTCATTACACAGATTGCCTTACAGGTCTCCATAGGGTAATTAGGGTGTCTGCCGAGTGTCCACACTAATCTATGTCAGTATAAGGGTTGGATTTTACTGAGCAAGGCTTGGCAATAAGACTTCACAAATGACATTTAGCTGTAAGTCCAGCAGAGTAGCTCAGCTTACCACAGTGCAAATTAATCTTATGAAGGGCCTTAAATCCACATTAGTGTGATTGAATTAAACCAGAACTATTGAATGCTCATACTTAAAGTCCCTTTAATACCAACAACCATGACTACTACTTTATTGGGAAGTAAAACAGAGATATAGTAACCTTAAAGGAGTAAGATCACCTAATATCTTCACATAAAATGCAATGGAAATGTATCAAATAAAAATTATATTTTCATTAACGACAATTGTTACATGATGCACAAACTGAAATTTGAATTCTCAGATCTAGGATGTTAAAATATTACAACTACAGAAGCACCACAAGTTTATTTGTTGGGAGAATGACCATCCAAACTGCCCCGAGTGTCCTTAAAGTTGGCATAAATATGAAGCTGACCTGAACTTGATCATTTTATATTGTCGTCAGAAGATAAACAGGGACACAACCTCAACCCTAAAACCATTCCAAACCCTTCTCACTCCCTTACGGCTGTAATCAGTCCTGTACAGCTTCTGACAGATCCCTCTGCTGTAATGCACTACTGAATCTTGCCAGAGACCCGTCAAAAACTCCGAGGCCCTGTTTACAATTCTTGTCAACCACAGGCCTCCAAATCATTTTGAGAGTTTTAGTAATGCTCTGTGTAAAAGCATGAGCATATTGATGTACATGTCTTTGTCAACATCCATTCAGCTCACAAAGGGGCGGTTTGGCTGAAGGGACAGTTTTTATATTGAGAACGGATGACAGTCCAACCACTGTGGGCTGTATGATTATATCTTCGATTTTTTTTCAAGTGGTTGAGAGTTGAGTGTTTGATTGCACTTGTCGTGCAGAATTTAACCACTTTCATTGCATCTAGGAAAATATTCACTTTTATGGCAAAAATGATAATTCAGTTAGTTGTTTGCTTTGAAAAGACATTTCTTGACATGTATATATATATTTTCAGTCTTTATTTGAGTTAGATGTTAGAGTGCTTTGGTTTGACTGATTATCTCTGGGAGACATGCCAGTGTCTGCAGTGATTTATGTTGCCCACTCAAGATGATTTCTTCACCCCCCCCCTTACAGGCACATTGTGGTCTGTGGTCATATTACCCTCGAAAGTGTCTCCAACTTCCTCAAAGACTTCCTACACAAGGACAGGGATGATGTCAATGTAGAAATTGTTTTTCTCCATAAGTAAGTTAATTTTTTTCTTTCTCACCACTTGTAGCTTAGCGCTGAACAAAATACTGCATATGAGCTATTGATACATGTGCTAACCCTTCTCCTTTTTTCTAGTATTTCCCCTAATCTTGAGCTGGAAGCCTTGTTCAAACGCCATTTTACCCAAGTAGAGTTCTACCAGGGATCGGTTCTCAACCCTCACGATCTGGCCCGAGTGAAGGTACCACTGGTGGCGAACCTCCTGGAGCAATGAAAATCCTTAAAATTTTTGACAACTGTTGTTGAACTTAAGAGTAGATGCATTTTTACAGATTAGTTACAGTTATGTAAGTCACTGATTATCAGGTTGTAAACTTATTAGAAGTTCAGTTAACAAAGAGAGTAAAGGAAAAACACAGCAGAATGAAAATGTAATGATATCCATTTCATTTTTTAACCAAAATATATCAAGACAGAAGAAATAAATTTAAAAAAAAAAAGTTTTTTTGTTGAGCAGATTTAAACCATCTGGTTTGTTGAATATTTTTTATGAGAAAAGGCACTCAATGCTTGTTATTAAATACAGACGTGCACTTGAATGTTGTCATATTTGTTTCTTTGGTATTTATACATAGATCGAGTCAGCAGATGCCTGCTTAATCCTAGCCAACAAGTATTGTGCAGATCCTGATGCTGAAGATGCCTCCAACATCATGAGGTATTATTTCCTTTGCACTTTGCAATCAGTATAAACTGTCTTGCTGAGGCCTTATTTCCTTGTTCACTGCTTGTATCTGCCTGTTTTTCAAAGGGTCATTTCCATCAAGAACTATCACCCCAAGATCAGAATAATCACACAGATGCTACAATATCACAATAAGGTGAGATGTCTCGTTGCCCTGTATTGTGTAGTATAAGGTTGCTTCACTTCATCTTGGCTGCTCTTCAACTTTCCACCACAGAAAGATTATGGCTGCAGTGAAATGGCAATCCTGTCAGCTTGAGAGTTGTATGGTGCTTTTAAGTATTCGTAGTAACTTTTGTCATATAAGTGACTTTTTAAGGGATCCACTCACTCCACTGTTTACATGCTGTGCATGCTCCTGCAGGATGGACCTCTGTTTTTAAAGTGAAGAATTAATAGAGTGGCACTTAAGATAGTAAAAGGTATTACAGGAGGAAAAACTTGAGCTTTTGAAAATGTGCATTTACATTTAGTAAGCATGTTTACTAAACGGCTATCAATGTGTGTGAAGCATAGCGTTGAAAACCAATTATAATTTAATTTCTGAGAAACCAATCAATTAGTTATAATAGTTTTGCACATTTGAGGAAATGATACCCTTCAAGTATACACAACTTACCCAGGATGGTAACTCGTCTAGGAGTTGGCTAACTTTAGAAAATTAAAATGCAATAATAGTAGTGTACAAATTCAAAATTACTTTATAATAACCTAAAGGAACAGATCTATATTTTAGGGTAAGCTAGTTAATCGTTATTGTCTTACTGCTAAGCTATGTTTGCATTTCATTTTTTGCACAAATTAAACAAGGTCTATCATGTTAATTAGTGAACGTTGGTTATGCCAAATGTTGGATTTCAATACCACTACACAAAGTCAAGCTAGCTTACCCCAGTTTTCAGATTTTGTGCTAACCTGGTTCCCAGTCCCAGTTTATCGTGCAGATATGAGGGTTGTATTAACTTTATCTATTCCATAAAGAAATCTGACTTGTGTATATATGTATATACAGTTTTCCGTGTTTGTGACCTCTCCACCTGTCATGTCATGAAGGCCCATCTACTGAACATTCCAAGCTGGAACTGGAAGGAGGGTGACGATGCTATCTGCTTGGCTGAGCTGAAGGCAGGCTTCATCGCGCAGAGTTGTCTGGCCCAGGGCCTGTCGACAATGCTAGCCAACCTCTTCTCCATGAGGTCTTTTATTGAGGTAACACAGTGGAATATTGATAAATGATTTCTCACATTGCATTTTTTGCACATGAGATGATTTATTAAGGGATTAGAGTTTAAATAAGAAAGTTCTCTGCTGACACATGGACTAGGTCTATCAAACAGTACATTGCCTAAAAAATTTGACATCTCTGTCCAGAGACAGACTTCCATTAGTGTGTTTTCAGTCAATCTGGCACATCATATTTTATTGTGTGACATCTCATGTGGAATCTGTTCAGTGTTCTCTGCGGCTTAGAATTGAAGAGGTGCTTGCTTCTATCAAAGAACTGTTCTCATGTCATAAAGATGATGGATCAGCTTATAATGACCAGGCTGATGTTGTGCAGTGGGACATCTGCTGACCAGATTAGCCTGCTTTTGGATGGAAAACTCTGTGTGTGTGTGTGTGTGTGTGTGTGTGTGTGTGTGTGTGTGTGTTGTTTTTTTAAACAACACGTGACATTTCCCTGTTTTATTTTATTTTTTTTATCAGATTGAGGAGGACACATGGCAGAAGTATTACCTTGAAGGAGTGGCTAATGAGATGTACACAGAGTATTTGTCCAGTGCCTTTGTAGGCCTCTCCTTCCCCACTGTCTGCGAGTAAGTATCACTCTTTGATCAACAAAACCACTATCAATGGTAGGTAGCTTAAAAAAAAGTAATTTGAAGTAAGAATGACAAAAAAGAGGAGTGTGGGGATGTAAGGCTATGAATTTGAACACATCAGTCATCTGCTTATATACAGCTCTTCTCTAATGAGTGCACTTGTTTTACAGGCTGTGTTACGTGAAACTGAAGCTGTTGCTTATTGCCATTGAATTCAAGTCTGAGCAGAGAGAGAGCAGGTTGGTATAGCGGATCTTTCCGGAGCTTCTGATACAGCTGTGATAACAGTGAACTACACTGTGCTTTGCTACAAGTAGGTCTTCTAATAAAATATCTCCTAATAAAATAAGTCCTCTTTGCAGCTTGATATTCACATCACGTTTGAGATCAATTTGGTAAACATTTGAGCAATATTGTGTCACCATGAGATACTTCCTAAAATAAATAAATCATTATGATTTTGTGAGATATTCTCCTTTTTGTCAAGCAAATAAAATGGACTGATAATGGCGAAGGAGACTGCATAGACTCAGGTCACAAGCTTTTACTGAACTTTGCAGGTATGCAGGAAAAAAACTTGAAATGTGGTTAAAATGTGATCGGTTTCAGAGAAGTACTAGGTACTGCACTGGAATAACTTAATGTTCACTGTCCTTTTTTCAGAGATACCTTCACACCTAAATAACAAATTTGCTTCACATTCAAATTTCACGTCATGTGTTTCCTACACTTTTGACTGTGCTCCTGCTCTGTCTGTATGATTATCACTAACTTGACATGAGTGCTGGTTTTATCACCAATAACAACACAAAATGCATTTTTTCAGTAGTCTCAATTTGCCAAATCCCACTCACCCTTCCCCATTCACCTGTGTCAAATGTTTGTGTACTGACGAGGTTGCATGGTTGATTTAATATTAATTAAATATGATGTAAATTCAAGTTGATATTAATTTAATATACTTTATGTAATCCAGTGGGCTAAAGTTTGTCAGTGATCATATCACTTTAAAGGTAGTTGAGAGTTTTCTTTTTTTTTTTTATACCTTTTATAGTGACACCCTAGACTATTTTATTTATACTTTCAAACCTTTTCTAGAACATGTTTTGTTATAATATTCTCTGCCCTTTATGTACTTGTAAAAGATAAATAACCTCATACACTATTTTTTTTTTTTTCATTTTTATAGTAGTCTCTTGACTTTTAGTTGCAAGGGCCTCCACATTGGACAAGCAGGAAAAAAAAAAAAGAAAGTTGCAACACATGCTGCCATATAATAAAAGCACAGCTTGTAAATGGGCAGAGAAACATTAGCAATAGTTATATTCTCCTCTTCTTTTATATTCATGATAACTGTTTGATTTGAGATTTTTTCTTGTTGTTTGCAGAAGCCGAAAGCGGTATGCCCTCTACCTTATCTTACTTCCAAAGTTCCACCCAATCGTCACCACTTTAAAGCTTCTGACTTTGGGAGTTTCCCCAAGGATATTTTTCCAAACACTATCTCACAGGCCTCTTTTTCTAACTCCTTTTTTATGGTGTCCCTTGTGCTTAATGCACTAACTTCTTTGCAGGCAGAGAGAGGATAGATAAATTGGATATGTTTGTAGAAGTGCTGTTTTTTTTTTTTTTCTTTTTGTCTTTGCTGTTGTCGCTGTACCAAGGCCAAACACTCACCCTCTCCATATCTACCTCTTATTTGATCTTTTCATTTTTGTCCTTAAGCAAAATCCTTTGCTCCTTTAGTTTATTTCTCTCACTTTCAGTTCTTTTTCAGTGTCGCTCAGTCGTTACCCTACTGTATCTTCGCTTTGACAAGCCACGTTTTCCACTCATTGGTGTTTAAGTCTTTGCCAGAACAGTGCAGTGAGGAGTTTGTATATGCATATCCTAGACATCAGATATGGTGTCGATAAGCACTGATAATCTATTGTCCTACACTTTGGATATAATCTTTAAATAAAATGAGTGATTACATGCCACTGCTATAGGCAGTGATTGATATAACAGCATGTTTTTTTTCTTCATGGTTTTATTATACCAGCAGCACCTCACCAATTTTTGTTTTTTTTTCATGATTTCTTTTTTTTTTGTACACTAGGAAAGGCATGGAGCTGTTGAATTTGGATAGCATTGGGTTTATCCAAACTGAAGTTTTATTTATGTGGCCCACATTTCACTCTTGCATTCCATCACCCTCTCATGTCCTCATTCCCAAATGTATATCCATCTGTGCATGTATGTGCGTCTGCGTATGTGCGATCACCTTGGGAGGGAGCGCTTGTGTGTGAGTGTGTGTGTGTGTGTGTGTGTGTGCGCGTGTGGAGTTTTGTGCGTCTCAGCCACCATGTATAGTCATGCTCGTGCGTCTCTCGAGTAGATGTTCTTAAGTGAGGTCACTTCCTGTCAGTTTGGTGTTTGAGAAACAATCCAACTGCACAGAAGTTACTGCAACCGTCTGCATCTACATACCTGTCCCTATACCTGTACTGCAGTGGCTATGCCTTTCTGTTTTATTATTGTCCTCTTCATGCTGTTTGGTAACTGCATGCTATGACACTATCACATAAAGTGTTTGATGCTTGCCTTGTTGCTCACAATATGAGGTTTTGATGCTTTTTTAGGCTTTTATTCACCAGTTTGCACACGACTCAAGAAAAATGTCTTGGATAGATACACCTGTAAAATCTCAGATTTGGGCAGCAATGTTTGTGGAACTGTCTTGATTTGAATGGTTTCTTTCTTTTATTTTCACTAAAAAGCATGCCAGGTGTAATGCCTGTTAACTTCTCTGGGGGCCATTCAATCTGAGTGAATGTTTGATGCTATTTTACTTCTTGCAGTATGGAAAGAAAATTCTGATCTGCATGACTGGTGCAATTTGATCACATCCCAATATGTATATGGATTCAATTGCTCCCTTAATAGTTTTATTTATTTCCCCCAGTGTAACCTTTTCCAGAGCTCAGAGGAAAGATGTTGTGATAATATCCTTGTTCCCTTCTCCCCTGAGTCTAGACTGATAACATACTCTTTCAAAATGAATTACTAAAATGCCACAAATAGTTATTACATACATAAGTGTGAATCAAGTTGGTAAGAAACAATGACCGGAGCTTTTCTCGCTTATCACTGTTGCAAATACAAAAGTTTAAAATGTAAACAGAACAGTAATTGAGACAAAAAGATCAAAATCATCTTTCATCTGGGCTTGTATTTTGAAAGAGTGTGACCCTTAAAGGTTTGTGGGTACAGTGTTTTGATATCTTACTTCACACTCACATCATTGATGATTGTTGCCCACAGGTAACCATTAATGACCAGGGTGTGTGTGCGTGTGTGTGCATATTTGTGTGTGGCGTCTACTTTTTGTCTTAGTCTAATTAATGGGGAATGATACAGCCAATCACTTAAAGTACTTTTGAGTATTAAACTGAATCTGACTTAGTCACAAAAGAAGTGAGTAATTATTATGTATTACAGTAATAAATTTTATTATGCTTTTATCTTTAAATATAAATATAATGAAAATGATAAAGCAATTTCTACCTAACTAGGCATGCATTATAAGTATTTTTAATGGAGCAGAGTCACTGCTTTTCAGAGGACTAACAACACATTTGGACTTTTTCCCTAGTAGAGTCTATAGCTGAATCACAGATAAGAATTACCTTAGTATTGTCAACAAAAAGAGCTGTTCATTCCCTTGCATTCCACTGTCAAATACTAACTGAGATAACAACACTTACTGGACATTCTCTGTATGATAGCCGTGTCTCAGTGGACATCATAACATCTGTTCTGACTAGATGACTGTATTTGAATGCTGAGACTAAAACCACTCCATGGCCATAATTTTAATTCTTTCTGCCCTCGTCCCTCTACTTGTATTTCTCTGTCCCTCTCTTTCACCCCAGGGCAATCCAATGCCATTTTGTAGAGAAAAGAATTAAAATTCAATGTGCAATCATTATTCTTGTACATTTTGTCCATCCATGTGAGTATCACATCAGCAAATTGCCTCAAATCAGGAGGAGCAAGTGTGTTTGTGGTAACTTACGAGACACACATAACAAGAGGGGAAAAAACTAATCTTTGTGAAGGATAATGTGTTGAGAATGATGTAAAAAGCAAGTCCGGCAAAGTCCAGGTCCAATTTTAGGGCTTCAGCAAGTGTGTGTACCATTCCTCTTGATTAGCATGTTGTGTGCATGAATTCTATGTATGTCAAGATGTTAATGAGCATTATTTCTCTGTATGTCTCTGATTACCCAGCATTCTCATCAACCCGGGCAACCATGTCAAGCTGCAGGAGGGAACACTGGGATTTTTTATCGCTAGTGATGCCAAAGAAGTAAAAAGGTAATCAGGCTATCCTGGCAAACAGCGGGGTCACTAATCGTACAAAATGGTCAATTGACAAATGCATAGGAGCACTAAACATTTTTACTGTGTCACTTTTAGAGCATTTTTCTACTGCAAAGCTTGTCATGATGACATCTCAGATCCCAAACGGATCAAGAAGTGTGGCTGCAAACGACGTGAGTAGCTGCGCCTTTATTTTTGCCCCACTGGCACCCTTCCTTCCCTTCCTCTACCTCCAGAACCTACCTATGGGTCTGTCTTTCTCTTTATAGATAAATGTACGTGTGTGTACATGGTTATTATGCCTTTCATTGTGTCGTTGTTCTTCTGTACTGTGAAACTGTGTTTTAAACATTATATTGCCATTATACTCTTAGGAAAGTGTTTGATATTGGTCCCATTTGAATTTCCATAACGCCCATTATGGTATGATCATAAGTCAAAGCATTTTTGTTTCTTTGTCAAAATGTAGGTGTTGTCATCTTTAAATGTGTTTTGATTTTGATCACTATTTTTTTTTTTTTACACAAACTGAGAATGTATTGTAGTAAATGAAATGTGCAGTGGTAACATTGAAGTAGAAAGCACTATCACACAGTTGATGAAGAGAAATGGTATTAATTTACAGCTGCAAATACAAAAATGTACCAACATTTAATTGATATTTGGAGCATTGAAAATGATTATTTACAGTAATGCATATACTCCAGTTCCCACTCCTGCATGAGAATCGAAACCAGGCCTTTTTCTGTATCGTATTCGAAATGTTAGAAGGGAGAGCAGATCTTCCACTGAGGCCAATGCCCTAATGTTGCAACTATAAAGGAAGTGGTTGGGATCTGCACCAATATTAAACGTATTCTTCCTTTGCCAGTGCTTTACCTATCCACCTATTTTAATGAAATTCGGCTTGGTAGTTTCTGAGTACTGATCACATGCTGTGCCTCATCCTCAGCTTGGTGGAGATATTAGGAAATATGTCCTCATGAATTCTAATCTTATTTACATATGAATGCTCTTGGTTAAATATTTTAAGGCTGTTTCATTCTTCTCAATTGTCTTAAGGTCACACAAATGTTATGAATAGTGTTGCTAACTGTTAATTTTAAGATTTAGATATGCAGATACCCACATCAAATCACTGTGACTGCTTTATGCAGACACAACATTACCATTAAGGTAGGAAAAGCACACAAATACATCCTGACCTGTACGCAGAAGATACTTGTCAGGACGCGTTAGCTGATGGATAAATAATTCAAGTTAATATTCTATGTTTCCATAAAAGGTCACAGGCAGTTACAATAAGCAGTCTGTTACAGACAAAGCCTGGTTTTAAAATAGGTACCCTCCAGTTCCTTCTTTTGTCTGTGTCATTTCAATTATTTAGACAATTTCTGCTCTGTCAACTCAATAGAATCAACAGGCTTTTCACACTCTAGTTTTATTTACTGAAACTGTTTACCTCTGTTTGCTTTCCTACTATCTTCATGTCTCAGACTCAGCTGATGGCGTTATGTTTTATCTTATTACATTTGTTGCCGACAAGAGAGTTGCATTTACAAAGATGACAGTTCCATTACTGTAATGGAATTCTGTCCAGCTGTATGTTCTGTTCTGTCATGTTTTGTTCTCTTCTGTTATTTTTCCCATGTTTCTTTATGACCAGTGACACACTTTTGATGTATTTCCTTTCCTGCTGCCATTGGAAAACACCACTTTATTTTAACTACTCACTGGTAGTGATTTATTGTGAGTAAAAAAAAAAAAAAAGGGTGTCTAATTACCCAGAGTGCAGTGCAAGTGTTTTTTTTTTTTCCTTTTCAGCAAATAGTATATTGTATCTATGTTGCATGTACCAGTGTAGCTTCTGCATCCCTCTCCTCGCCTCTCATTTCTACACTGTGCTCAGACCAGACTGAATCCAAAACAGCAGATATTGAACTCACACCAGCATCAGGCCTCTACTCCTCAGTGGCCCAGTCAGCTGATGATCTGATTTGTTGGAGATGACAATTAAATAAAGTGTTACATGATTGGATGTGGCTGATGAGGTGTGCAGTTTTTGCTCACTCTTTGATCATCAAACCAAACACATATTTGGCTTTTAAAAGCCAATCTGCTGCAAGTCTTGTGTCATTACCTGTGATTAACCTCTTTATAGTGCATTTCTACGAGAAAGAACAGAATAATAAAAATTTTAGATGTCATACAGTAATCACAGATTTAGAGGAGCTAACACACGGGGGGAAGATCTACTGCTATTTAAAATGATCTGCTTTCTGTCAAAGGTAGTTTTGTGTGGCTGTTTTTTCCAGAGAGCAGAAAACGTCCTTCTGGGATGTTCTTCAAATCCTGGCAAGCTATGTTGCCAAAACACAATCATAACAATCTGGTCTCCCCTTTACCCCGCTTTGCTGTGATCTCAGCCCCTTTATAAACTCCGGGCCCTCGCCCAGCCTGGGCTGATGTTTCAGAGATCACCAGTTCTTTTCGGAACTGAAATGTCTCTGCACTGCACCAGCCTTGTGACTTTTAAATCCGGACCGTCGTTGGGCCATTTTGTTTAACTCGCTTTACTGTGTGAGAAGTCTAGGATTAATACACAGCATTGTCATAATTTTCAGTTCCCACTAGATGGTAGTGCTGTGCCAGAGTCTTAAGCAATAATAGAGATCCATACTTAAATGGTGATGTCTGTAGAGGAACCTCAAATCCCCTGAGACCTGTTCAGCAAAAATGCAAGGATCAGATGGGTGCCTTTTTTTTTTTTTTTTTTTTTTTTAATTAGATTAAAAT
>VUQS01032097.1:10266-22851 GCA_015108495.1 Heterochromis multidens | reverse complement strand
TTTATCATCCTGAACATGTTAAGTCACATTGTTCTCCTCAGTGTTTTATGCCTATATGTTATGGTACAGTTTGGTGAGGGGTGCGTGTTTGTGTATAAAGTTGACCTTTCCAAGGAAAAAAGAAACATTATTTGTCTTCTCCATTCTTATGTGCCCCACTCTGACAGGCTACTGCACTCTCTGTTAGTTATTGCTCAAAAGTTCACCTCTTGAGCCAACAGTATCCTTTTCCTTGCACGGTTGCTGAATAAGGAAGCTTTAGGTGGATATCAGAATGGTGCTTTTTTTTTGGGACATCCTTCACATTCAACATAGTACCCTGATAGCTTCTGTTTACCGTACGTTAGTGGATTGTAGGCGGTAGTAGCCAATCAAATCCATACAGACAGTTGATCAGGGTCGCTATCATGTTGAATCTTCAATTAGGAATGTCCTGAAATGGACACCTTGTCATCCTAGGTCAGAATCTAGGTATTTGTGAAGTCAGAAGTAAAATGCATTGTCTGTGTGTGTGTGTGCGTGTGTGTATGTGTCTTGTGTCTTCCATTGCTCCCCCTCCATTAGTCAGAAATCTACATTGTAACATACACACTCATGGGCTACTTTTATTTGGTACACCTGTGAAACCAAATCCAATCCAATACAAGAGCTGTGCCATAGATTCTACTTTTATAACGCTGCTACATTTGAACATTTTGTCCACCCCATTACACACATGGGGGGGGGACTGCACACTTTTGAATGAAAGTGCAGGCCAGTACATGACAGCTAACTTTGACTTCAAGAATCATGTTTTTGAAAATAAAGAGGCTTCATAAGAGTAGAGTTTGCAGCAGAGCTGCTGTATTAGGTTATGTTAGATTTCATAGGTGTACCTAATAAAGCCACCATAGAGCGTGCATACTGTGGTTTGAGTGCCCAAGCAAAAACCCTGAAGCAAAGAAATTTCAGCATGACCTGACGGCCTCACTGCACTTGTCCGCCATTTTCCCAAAACTGTTTCATTACTGTGAACAGTTATCTCTGTACCTCTCCTTGTTGCCAGGACTAAAGCTACATTTCCTGCATGCTTTCCACATGCTAGTAAGGCACATATGCATGTCACAGGATACAGCAGTCCCTGATGTATTCATCTTATGGGATATGATCTGTGTTTCCCATTCTTTCCTTGGCCAGGAGCTGAAAATATATTACTTCATTCAAGGTCTTATTTTCCGATGTGAGTCAGAGTCAAAGATGCTGAAAGCGTCTTTGTAAAGGTGCCAGACAGTATTAGTCTGCTGTCTGTTTACACCTTGGCAATGAGAGAATGGGGACCAGGGACTGTTTCTGTCCAGAGTCACAGCAATCTAGAGATGCTACTCTGGGGACTTTCACTCCTGCTTCCCTCAGGGTTCAAGGACTTCACACTCACACATACATTTGCGCACACACAGAAATGACTGCTTTTTGTATTTTGCCTGTAAGTTGACTTTTGTAGTTAAAACTTTTGTCTGATGTAATACTACTTTTACATCCCTTTTTTACTTAATTATAACACCAGATCACCATCTTGCCTGTTTTCTACTTGGATGATAATTGAAAAGAAATATAAGTAGACTAGAACAATTTGAAAGACTCACTGGGGTGTATGTGTTGAATTGATGCACACAGCAGCAGTGTTTAGGAAAAAAAAAAAAAAGCCTGGAAAAAAAAAACCCCATAGCTGTATGAAAATGCTCAAATGCTTTTCTTTTTACATTTTTGTCCAGCCAGGTAATTTAATGTTGGAAATGGTAGTTGGGAACTAATTTTTCTGTGTGGTTGCAAGACAACATTAAATGCACTATAATGGCCCACGCAGTAATGGATATGAATTTGAGGCATAAGAAGAGTGTTAGATTAGGTTTAAAAATTAGATTTTCAGTAAACCAAAATTCAAAATTTACCAGGTACATACTAGTCTTCATATGGTATTTAAATGTGTAAGTACATGTGGCAAACAATTGACCATTTGGGGATGGTAAATAGTGCATCAAATTAATGGTTTATACTTCATTTTATTTTTTGTGAATTACACTTCCTTTGTATTAGCACCAAAGTGCTATTCTACCTTCAAACATTACTTAGTCTCTCTTGAAATTACATTTAAAAACAAACATTTGACACTTTAGCATGCATGTACATTATATAATTTATTATATAACTTATTTTCGCAGACACCATTTAAGCACATGCACATTAGAGTGAAGTCCCTTTGGGGAGTGGAGCAGTGAAATTGCAGGTTTGAATATAGCATGATTTAGCCAGTCTAGCCAGTAGAATAGTGTGACGCCTTGGACAGAACCGCTACAGCTGCATGATGGGATACAGGTACGTGATCCACTCCTTTAGCCAAATGGATAGAGGATGTACAAATGTATGAAACATTGTATGAGGTTTGCTGCTGAAGACATTGCTCATGCCTCTCTTCCCTGAATGCCTCCCTACCTCTTCCCTTTCTCCCCACCCCTCTTTCCCACTTTTATAATTTTGCCTTTTGACTTGTTACAGCCTTAGCACACAGCTTGAACTCCTAAGAGAATCTCAGTAATAATGAGGAATAATTCAATGGCATGTGACTGTTTTATTTTTAATTGATAACATTATAACACCAATGACTTGTCAAATTTTGAGACACTTTTAAAATAACAAAATTTAGAAAATGAAATTTGCCGGCTGACTTGTTAAGGTAAATGTAACTGGACTCTTGAACAAATGTGAACTTGAAGTTTATTAATATAATTTGGGGCTCAAGTCTGTGGGAGCAGGTGACTAAGGCTTGCACTTTCTGATGAAGTTACCTTCCGACTTCCCCTAGATGTATATTTCTCCTTTTGCCATTAACCTGCTGCTTTTCCTCTCCTCTCATCCCAAAACATGACTGTAGCCAAGATGTCCGTCTACAAACGAATGAAACTGGCATGTTGTTTTGATTGCGGCCGTTCAGAGCAAGACTGCTCTTGCATGTCAGGCAGTGTACATAGTAACATGGACACCCTTCAGAGGGCCTACCCACTTTCCTCTGTCTCTGTTCATGATTGCGCAACCACTTTACGTGCCTGTAAGTTACACCGCCCAACACATGCTGTTACATGTCTGTGGTGTGTGCTCTGTGTATTGTACCATGTAGCGGTACCGTGCGTGTGTGTGTGTGCGTGTGTGTGTGTGTGTGTGTAACGTTGTCTGTCTGGTGTAATTTGTTTATTGTGACTCCACTGTTTGTGTAGCTGTGGTCCATGTGTTTCTTTTTCTTTTACAATTTTTTTTATATCTATCTTTTTTTTCTATATCTATCTCTCTTTATCTCTGGTTAGATTTTCTTTGATTTCTTTGATTTGTAGTATGTGTGGTTGATAACTGGTGGCGTGGCTCAGTGGTGGTGCTGTAAGTACTGTAGATGTTAGACATGTGGCTCCCGCATGCGGCACCAGTCATGCAGTCGTGTGATAATGTCACTGTTGGAGCGTGGTGTTTTATGTCTCTTTTTAACTGTTTCAGGTAAGATGTTTCAATATACAAAAATGAAAGATTTTATACTGTATTTTAATGATAACATTTGTTAAATTGTGCCTTTATATATTTACTTTGAAGATTCTTGCAAACCTCTGAGTTAACTTTTTAGTTTGTACATTTTTCACTTGAAGTAGGTTTTGCTTTTTTCTGCATTTTCTTTTAATCTTTGACTAAAATTTATGAAAAACTACACTAAGATTTTGGTTTTATTTTCATGCTGAATTTAAGAGAATCATAAATGAAATGCCATTTAAACCTCTATAGTCTTGCCAGGCTTTAAAAATGAGGAGCAGGGCACAAATAATAATGGAGCTGAAATCCCATTTTACTTAAGCAATGATTAAGAAAGAATACATACATTTTCTCCCACATTTATTTTATTGTTCAGACTTGTGTTCCTTGTATTGTATCTGTCCTGCAGCCATTAATACTATATGTCACATTTACACAGTAGGAACATGGCAGTGAATTAGGAACGAGGAAAAATGAAATGAGAGAAAAGGGAGGCTTTGTGCACCTGGAAAGGGTACAAGAATATAGATAAGGGTAAAGCAAAGAGAATGAGAAATTTAAATCAAAATGGAAACTATAAAAAGTGCTTCTGGCTTGATAAAGGAAAGGTAAGAGGCCTGAGGCTCCTAGAAGATCGCCTTGATTCTGTTTTCCTTTTGAGTGGATGGGAAATACTAAATTGTCTGTCAATTAGACATGGCAGCAGTAGGCCTAGCTATCAAAGCCTTGGGTTCAGACATACAGATCTGATTTCCTTCTCAACATTCTCCCACCGTCTGCCGACTCAGCCTAGATTAGTGTCAAACATGCCATGATGAGTTTGGCTTGGCCTGTTGTAGTTGGGCCTGCGCTGATATCCCTCGGTACCAATTACTGGCCATTACATGGTTACTGATCTCACTTCTCCCTCAACCCCCTGTAGGATTTCAGGAAAGCCTCCTCTGTCTTAGATTTCTTTCTCTTTTAACCCTGACTTCATTCGAACAAAGTGAGTTTAGTGAAGGAGCGCATTGGGCTTTGTCAGTCAGGGATTGTTGGATTTCCTCTCTCGTTTCCTCTTTGTTTTTTCCACCAGGCTGAGAGGATTAGACATCTTTATCCACGATGACGTCATACAAATTTTTTCTTGTACTTTGATTATTGAGTTCTTGGATAGCACTGCTTCGTTTAAGCTGCTGTGTTCTTACACATGCCAAATTAAGGCTACATATATACAGTGTAACACAGACAACTACTGTATAAGCAAGTTATGATTGCACAAGTATAAAACTCTAAACTGCTTTATCAACATATACAATATTTATCATAGCAGCTTTTAACACACTAATTAAATGAGTGCTGATCCTTTTGCAGATGAAGTAGGTAGAGTAGTGTACAGAATGTAGTTTTGTTTATAGTGATTATCATCAATTCAGACTTAATTAATTATCATATTACCTTATTCTAAGTTTTTTGGCTACATCAGAAGTTTTTTTTGGTCCATAAATCAAGTATATATGGCCTTTTTTGTGACTTGACCATCACCACTTTAGAAAAGATTTAGTCAGTTAAGAGGTTTTAACTTGGTTTATATAATGGAGATGCTAAGGCTTTTATTAAGCAGGGCTCTGGACAAGGGTTGGGGACCTGGGGCTAGGGAGATGGTTTTGGATTGTCCACAACCTTCTGGGCTGTGTATGTGTGTGCATGTGCACATCTTGTGTGCGCAACAACATGCACTTGTTTCTCGGTGTCTATGCATGTGTGTGAATCTGCATCTCATTGCTGGGGACCTTATCTATCCTGACACAGAAATTATGTTTGCATTTTCCCAGCCCTGCTGGTTCATCACCAAACTTGCCCTGACAGCTCCTGTCCACCAGGCAGACCCCCACCCCCTCGACCACCCTCCCCCACCCACCCTGTCCTATGCCGCCTCGCTATGCCCCAGATGCTAGTCAGTTAGTCTGCCGCCTTTGCGGTGCGGGCAGATTGCTAGAGACAGATGCCAAGGCCACTGTTGGTCTGTTTTTGAGGATCTGTGTCATAGGCCAGCCCTGGGCCCTCACTGCGACCTTTACTGCTGGAAGAGACTCTGGGAAAGAGTGGGGAGTGTCAGCAGCTCTAAACTCAGTTCAAGTGCTTAATGCATTAGTAGTTCTAGTGGTACCAGTCTTTAATATCTCCTTGGTCAAGGTCACAAACTGTAATTACCTGAGAATTAACTGCACTAGCAAAAGTGGAGACCTTGGTCAACCCTTTTTAAAGTACAACCCCAAAGACTGTGCATTAAGCTCAAGTTTTGAAAAAATCCTAATTTTTAAAATCTCCATCTGTATAAGACTTCTGGACTGCATGTGAAAATCAGGTATCTATGCATTAGTGCTCTGTTAGCACAGCTGTTCAGAGCAGCTGTTGTCTGTTTTGGATTTATACATGCACTGAAGTATGTATTTGTTGTCTTTATTTCCCATTGTGGCTTTATTTGTTCTGTCTACACACCTCACAATGCTCATCATTTTTAGATAAAAAAAAAACAAAACACAAAACTCGATTATAAAATGAGAGAAATGGATTTACTAAATCTACATTGAAAGGATGAAATGATGTGACATGAAATGTAGTTCTTTTTTAAAATGTATTAAACCAGCCATTAGACCATCATTACATCTCATTACAGGTGTAGTACACTTTCCTAAAAGCATGGCTCACTCTGAGAATGGACAATTCATTCATTCATCTGTCTGCCTTTTATGTGCCATCACATCATACTTTAATCAGTGCCACCATTAGGGTTTTACAGGTATTTTAATTATTCATACTTTTCATTTTTGGTTTGTGCCCTCATACATTTTGGTGAGACAACATCAGATTTACATTTGATTTAATTTCCATCCACGGCTCTTATGTTGATGTCTTTCCTAATGTGTCTGTTTCATTACACCCTTTCTCCTTGTGTGTGACCTGCCACTTGTCTTTGCATCCTCCCCAGCCAAATATAAGTATAACGGATTTGTCAGATCACGTAAGTGTGTTTCTTTCTGCCACAGCTTTCTGTATAGACTGTAGCCCCCTCAATATGTCATGTAACATACTTAGTACCTATGCTCTGCTTTAGTATTTGCTTTAGAATATAATGCTATTTTCTTATGCCTATGAAAAAGAAAACAAAATTATGAGCAAAAAACTTTAACCATTTTTAACTTAAGTGTTATATCCATATCCAATATCCAGTTTATTTTAATTTTAACTTAACTATCCTAAAATAATTTTAACATATCTTGACAGAAAACTAAAGTATTGAGATCAAAGTATTATTTTGTGTTTGATAACACTATGTAGTTCCATAAAATATTCTTTTTGTATTGTGCTGCATGTAGCAGCAGATGGCGCTACAACACCAGGGAACAGTGGAAGCCATAAAGAGGCTGGCGTTCGATTCAAAGCTGATTGCAATATAGGTAAATCTTTGGTAAATAATTGTTAAATGCCTTTTTTCCCTCTTTTTTACTTTACTGGTTAAGAATACATTTCAGTTTTGAAATGCTATTTGTCACCTTTAACACTTTGTGTTTACATTTTAAATGTATTTGTTATTATTAGGCATACTGACAATAAAGTCATTCTGTTGTTTCCTTTATGAAATAATGGCTGCCTCACCTGTTTAGCAAACTAAAAGGAATCGCAGTAATCATAATATAAGTTTTCTTTTTCTTTTTAACTGTAACTACCACAGTGCATGGCTTAAAAAGCTATTTCATGCAGTTGCAACGCAGCTGAAGAACAAAGCTTGCTCATGCAGCAAACACTGTAAAGGCAAAGCCAGCTTAGCTCACATACTAAAGTAAACATTTTTACTTGTTATTCCTCCGCCTCATCATCCAGTTTACATTGGGTCACGGCGATCTGATAAGGCTTGCATGCAGGACAGTACCATCATGTGATTATCATTTCAAGAAGGGACAGTTGCCGTCTGGGTTGTTCAGGATGCACAGTGGACCTGCCAGGGCGGGTGAACACTCTGTAACGCTGCACGTGTTTGACAAGGGCCAGATGAATCCAGGAGCTATCGGTGGCGCCCTGTAAATCAAGGAGGCAGCTGACGGCTGGGATAAACGTCTGTTTATCGCCCAGGGCCACCCAAGCATGCTCTCTCCTCCAAACAACCAACCAACCAACCACCCTTCAACCAAAGGGAGGAAAAGGGCTCCGCCTCTCCCAGTCAACTTTACAACCAGATATTTTACTCATCTCCCTCTGCTGTCTTCCTGCAGTGTGCCATGACCCTTTCAGTACACACAAACATGCGGGTTGACTCTGCAGCCACAGATGGACTGTGTGTGTGTGTGTGTGTGTGTGTGTGTGTGTGTGTGTGAGTTTGGTCAAACAACTGGGTGAACATATTTGATACATATGTGAGTATTTATTCTCATATTCCAGTGATTACTGTAACAGTAAAAATTCTAAATGCCCTGTTTTAGAGCAGAATGGCAGCACTTTTCATGTGGAATTAAACCACACTTGTGTACATAATCCAGAAAGAATCCAATAAATGTTTAATGATTAGATGTTTTGAATTTACAATATTATAAATATTTAGTTATAGTTTTATATATGTTGAAATTATTGTGGTGTGCCACACATGCTTGAAGTGGCAGTATCTAATTGGTTTTGACTGGCTTTAGCCAAGCCATGTCTCTGCTTTGTTCTACCAGAGTGGAGCACAAATGAGAAATAAAACTGAGAGGCTTCTAATTAATTTATCACAAATGAAAAGCAAATGTTACTGTGAACAATTCATTTAGAAGGTTTCAACCATCATTAGGAAAATTATATATGGTTCCTGCCTTTATTTATTTATTTATTTATTTTGCTTTAAGTTGCTTCAGTCAAAACTTAAAAATTGCAATGTTTGTTAAATAATTATCACAAATTCATTTAACATCCTACTGTGAAATAATTTCTTATGTTTTCTGGAATTTACCCTGAAATATCTAATAAAAAATATAGAATTTGAATTACAATAACACTAGTTTACTCAGTTAGTAATTTATGAGCATTAAAACAGGCATTCTCACACTCTTTGTTCTCCACTATTTGACAGTAACGGATGAAGTTAGACCATCTTTTCAAAACCGAACACTTAAAACCACCAGCTGCATCGCCACCTCCATCGCCTCAAATGCATTCCTTCCCAATGCCCTGCACCCCAACCAGGACCCCCTGGTCAACCCTGGCACAGTCAACATCCCCCTTGTTAATAACCGTAAAGGAAGCCTGCTCCCCATGCGACTGGGGCCCTGGGACGGCCCCTCGCAATTGCGCTTCAGTATCTCGGGTCCAGGAGACGTGGCAACCAGATCCCTGGCTGAAAGTCGGCTGAACCGGGCCTGCAGTCTGCCTGTGAAATACCGCTACCACCCCAGTAATGCCATGCTGCTTAGTCACAGTAGGCACTGTAGGTTGGCCCCTTAGCGGGATGCATCAGTCAGTAACCCTGTCCCGTCCCTTCATTTTGTCTTGTTTGCTGCATGACGGCTCACTCTGCTGGAGCTGCTGCTGTTGTTTCTCCTGCTGCTTTGCACAGATCTGGCTGCTAGTGTAGTGGCTGCTACTGTCTACATTAGATAACTTTTAAGCAAAGGGGTACTAAAACAGGTGAATTTAGAACTAAAGCGTTATTTCAGAAATGTTGCTGGGTGTTGTGAGCTTAGGGATTTCATTATGCCGTGAGTGAAAAACATTGCAGGTTACTGTTGTGTCCGTGTAAGCAAGAAGTTCTATTTTTTTTTAATGTTAACAAATTAAGCTTAAACCAAAAATAGTTTGTCAAACAGTATAGCAAGGAAAGCACATTTTCTGTTGTGGTATTTTCAAAGTATATTAGAGGGAGAATTATTTAAAGTGTAAAATGCTTGTGATATTAGCTATTCTGATTGCCCAATTGCATAAAGGAAATGTCAGAGAATGACATTTTATTAGAAGGCAAAGCCATATTTCTTATCTTTTATTAGCAGAATTAGGTGACAGCATAGAATGGGTGCTCAGAGAATAATGAAATTCCACATGCTTGGAATAACCATGGCTTGCAGTGCGCACATTGATTTGCACTAATATCATGCTGTGTTATTGATTTCTAACCAAAGGACTAATGTGGGTTTGAAGTGACGGTGCACTTGACATTTGCGCTGGGAGAGCGTAGATTGGATAAGAGTATCTGGGTGCCTGTCTGAAAGCTCTTGAAACTCACAGACAGTGGAGAAGATCAGACTACTGTTAGCTTGACTGAAATCTTCAGACAACTGGGCCTGGCCTCACTCTGGCTGCTCTTTCTCATTTTCTCTGTCTGGCTGGGACTCAAGTAAAGTTTGAAAAATAGTGTTTTTATTTTTATTTTATTTTTTTCAGCATAGCAAAGCATGGCTGACAGAAAACTGAACTTAAATATGATCAAATAATCTTTAAAAGAAAAAGAAAACAATAAAATAAAACAGTGACTATTGCTTACGTCCAACAAAATATAAAACAGAGATGCTGAATATTTAATCCTACACAAGTCATTTCATTTTTATTTAAACTTGTAACACATTTCACAACCTTCTTCTACTGGGTGATTATGGCATTTACCAGCTGCTTTCAAAATTTATAATCCACTAATTCACACACTGCTAATGTGCCCTGACCTTCATGATGCGTTCTCTTGGCATGGAGTTAGACCTGTAGAAGAGCCATTGTGTGCTTTAGTAAGAACTTGAATTATGGTGTGGGGTTCAATTAGTTTGATTAGGAAGAAAACCACGCACTCAAAATTCATCTCCATAACCTGTATTTATATCATTGTCATTGCTTTTGCCCATGCCCCAGTGACAATAGCATAGTCTGTAGCATCACATGGCAATTAATGCTTTAGGTAAGCATGGTCACTCAGATGCAAACTGCTAGAGGTCCAACCACCTGCAGAGTTCAGTGGGTGAACAGATGCAGTAAAGTATCATTGCAGGATGTGTAAAATTGCACCTTAGGATAGCCAAAACATTGGGAATTTTTTTGGATGAGCCTTCCATAGAATTTTTAGGTCATGAATTGGTTTTTCTCCATGGTTTTCTCCTGCCTTTTTCAGATTTAATAATTGTCCATTACTAATGCTTTCTCTCTCAATTTTTTTCTTCCATTTGACACTGAATTATTGATTTTCCTTTTCTTGCGTTCATTTTTTAATTTTTAAAAAATTTTTTGGTTTGCATTGATTGATTGACTGCCTATTTTCATGTCAGGTCCAGCACTCTTTCTCAACCGTCTGTCTCTGCTCTGACATTGTGCGCATGTGTTTGCAGTTGAAGACGAGCATCCATCAACGCTCTCTCCCAAAAAAAAGCAGCGCAACGGAGGGATGCGAAACTCACCCAACTGCTCGCCCAAAATGATGAGGTAAGAGATGCTGATTTTATTCTTCTTCCAGCCTTCAAACTGGGTGTGAGAGGAAGACAGATATAAGGAAGATGGGAGGGAGGGAGGGAGGAAGGGAAAGAGATATGTGTCTGAAAGATACTTCAGAGGTGTATGCTGCTGATGGTGAGATGGTGGGAGTTTGGATGGATAGGAGGGGGCAAATTAGGGGTGGCAGAAGAGGGAGGTAAGAAACTCTGTGAGTGAAAAAGCGAAGAGAAATGCCCTGTTAGGTGCTGGCTGTTTAGGATGGCATGCTGTCAGCTGTTAATGACAGAGCTGAAATAATATTTCTGTCATGAAAAGCGGCTGTGAGGAGCCGTTTGAAAACTCCTCTGGCTTTAAAGACCCAGCTGTCACCTCCTCCGTTCTGGTCCACATGTACTCCTTAAACAATGCTGGCACTAATGACACCAGCAACCAATCAGAGGGACCTGCATGGTTACTTTGCCCTCGGGCTACTCTTCTATTGTGGGAACCCCTGTGAGTAGTGTTTCTGGTACTTAAGGCCATATGCGAGATGTATCATCACAATCAAATATGAATTCAAATATTACCTTCCTTTTATCCTGTCCTGTGGAATTAAATTGCTGTTAATTGATTTTGAAAGATAAAAAGGGGTAGGTTTTTGTGCTCCTCTGGCTGCAAGGCGGGGTTAGACACACGACTGAGTGGAAAGTACAGGGAGGCCGAGCTGTGCGGATTGGGACGGCAGGAAGAAGGCATGGTGGTGAAGATCTAACAGGACAGAAACACTCATAGCTACACTGCTTGTCTCTTAATGAGAGTGAGTGCTATGGCTGCCATCTTTTTGGCTTTACATTAAGAAACTCCAAACAGAGGCCTCTGTGTAAGTGTGTTATTTATAGAATTTAAACGCTTTAAAAAAGAAAATAAGCAAATTCTAAAGCAGAATTTAAATATTAATATGAGCTATAATACAAAGTAGTTTTATTTTGTTCTCTATTTTGTCTATTATCATATGTTGCATACTGTTTTCAGTTATTACTGTACCATTCTGGTCGAGTGCTGTGTAAGTTATGTTAGCTGCTACTTTCCCTTAGGCAGCAATCCTCCTACTGCACTGGTATGCCTATGTGATTTTGTCCAGTATAGTTGTCGGCCTCCCCCTCACAACAAAACAAGCACTTAATAAGCCTTCACACTTGCCAAACCATTAGCCCAACACAGAGTCATACCCTTCAGTCTAGTTTGCAGCAGAGCATCAGTTTAGATGCCCTTGCTCAGAGGGAGAAAACTGCTACAAAAACAACTAGACATTGGCACATTTCCAGATAACTGCTTGTTTTAAAAGGTTCTTTAGTTTGCCTAACTTAAAGCACAAAACCTTTTCTTCTCTTCCTTTTCTGCTTAGAAGACAGTCCCCGTTTGCCATGTAATATATGCATCTGTGCTTTGATCTCACAGTGATAATAATCCTTGCGAGTTATTTACTCAGTTTTGAAAACGCTTCAAAGCGGTGTCAAAGTTTTCTCTGCTTTAGGGTTGCTTCTGTATTCTGCTGGCTCTTGGGTGCTGGGATGACAGGTCCTCTGTTATAGGTGTAGCTTTTTTTTTTTTTTTTCCTCTCCAAGTATTGCCTTTAGCAGAACA
>VUQS01032095.1:0-15137 GCA_015108495.1 Heterochromis multidens | reverse complement strand
CGAATTCCACCCCCTTTTTTTTTTTTTTTTTTTTTTCCTTTTATCTTGCAACTCAGCAGAGGGTCTTTAGTGCACCTGAAGCACAGAGGAGAGTCTGCATTGGGTAGGGAGGTGGGGACACGACTTCCTCAATGACTTGTTCTGGCCGAAATGTAAATGGCTGCAGCTGAACCTTCTTCTTTAGGATCTGTCCGATTCCCATAGAGGGGAATTTGCCGCGATGTGTTGGGCTCTCGGGATCACTGCTACCGCTGTTGGAAGGAGGACTAAAAGCTGAGGTAGGATTGAGGGGACTGAAGGCAGACTTTGGAGGGCTAAAAGCTGAGCTCCCTGGTGGGCTTCCTATAGTGCTGGGGGGACTACCACTAGTGTCAGAAGAACCACACCAATCTGTCGAGGTGCTCTTCTTGGGCTGCGGGTTGACAATGAGGACAGGCGGACTGGGGATTGTGGCCTTTTTCAAGTAAGAGGAGTCAGGCTGGAAGGCGGAGACATGGCGGGGAGGGGATAGAGTTCCGTTAGTCAGCTTGTACCAGGGCGAAGAGGGGGTGTCTTCAATTTGTTCGGCTTTGGCAAGCGAGCCGAAGGAATGCATGCCAATCGGTGATGGTGCAGGAGGAGCGGGAATGTTGTGTTCTGGGCTTGTGTTGACTTGCGGAAGGGTGGCCAAGCGCCTCCGTTGCTGTGGGGTGTTGGGGAAGAGAGGATGGATCTCTAGATATTCCATGGAAGAGGAAGCAACTGTGCCAGGTGGTGCTAGAGGTGAATTACGATGGCCACCAGTTATGGCACGCAGTAAACCTAAGGATGAAATTAGAAACACTTTAGCATTTCTGAAACACTGCATTTTATTGTAATATTTTATAACAAATGTAAAAATTAAGTGTTTGCCACAGACACAAGTGAAAACTGCATCTTTTCTTATACCTCTGGCTGAATAGCCATTGTCTAAGTTCTATATGTCTTTATCAAGGCCCTGACAGACACAGTGATCTGACAGCACATGTAAAGGCACAAGTACATTATGAAGACCAATCCATACTGACATGGGCAGCATATGGACTTTCTCAGTACCACTTACAGGTAAATGAGAAGAGGCAAAGGAGCTTAGGTATGTGCTAGTCTGTCTCTTGTAAGCTAGATTCAGTTCAGTTTAATTCCAAATCATGAACTTACTTCTGCACTATGCTCTCTAAGTAATTTCTGAATAAAATTTCAGTGTTTGAGTGTTTGCCCCACAATTGACTGGAAAGTTGTCCAGGATGCTTCCTCTCAGATGGATGAGTGGGTGGTTGGATGGATGGACGGACAGACAAACAATGGATGGATGGATGGATGGATGATTGGGTAACTACATGTGTGTGAAACAGGTCGTTGTACAAGAACATGCATGCTCAGTCAACCTACCCTGTATGAATAAAAGTAAATAAAATAGATACAATAAATAAAGTGGAAGTTTTTTTTTAATTTTTTAAAGAAACAAATATACTGTGTCCTATCTGTTTTTTTTAAATATTGTTGCACTGAACTATAAAAATCCTCACCTGTTCTGTGCTTCTTCTCCTTGCTGGGCCCCTTGCTGACAGCCAGGTAGACGGGCGTCTGTTTTGGGGGGATGGTGAGCTTATCAACATGCTTCCTCCACTGGGTTTGGAAGTATTCGTTTTTCTGCTTTTCTCCTCTCTTTTTCTCTTGGAACTGCATCTCCTAAGCAGACACATAAGCAACATTTTAAAGCAGGCTCTACGTGTTGTGCAACTGGATGTTAATTACAAAACTCTGTCTGTCTTGTCGTTCTCTTTAGGCTTAAAAACTGACATGACGTCAAACACTTTGTTCCCAGGAAAACACTCCGTTTGCTCTTATTGAAATACTCCTACGCTGAACCCCTTGGGAAAAAGTGTGTCAGTGAGTAAAGGAAATGTTACTCACTGACATCAAACAAGTAATAACTAGGATATACTTACCCTGTACTCTTTGGAGAGTCTCTTCATTTTCTTGTTGAGGAGGAAGTAGACAGCCAAAGTGTGACAGGCGCGATTGGTGAGGACGGCGCTCAGAACTTCACTGTGCTTGTAGCCCATCTTCTCCGTCATATGTAGCAACACCGTGTGGTTGATTTCTTCAATGTGGATCCTTAACGCAAAAAAAGGGTTTTAATAATATTTAATGATGCTTGAAATTCAGTGTGAAAAATAAAGATTCTGAATGCAAACTACAGCAAATACAAACTCAGAGCATTTCAAATGTGTGTACATCTACCTGTTGAGGTATGGTGCCCCTGTGTTCTTGTTGGCCAGCTGAAGCCAGGAGTCAGCCATCACCTGGTGGATGTTTGGACGCTTGTTGGGGTCTGGCTCAAGAAGCTTCTTCAGAAGACAGATGGCAGCTGAGAAACAAGAAAAATCAACATGTGTATCATAATGTTTTCATCTGCACGCCTATTACCGCATAAACATAATACAGAAACATGTTATTACAAGTTTCATAACCAGCTTGTGTTATCATTGTGTTTATACCCAGACCACAAACTTGGCTCTCTTCCTCCACATTCTTAGGATTCAAGATTGAATTATCACCAACGCTGCAAGACGAAATTACTTATGTAACCTTGTTAAACTATTAAAAAAAAATAAATATAAAAACTATTATTATTAAACAAATAATTTAATAAGTTAACCCCCCTCAGAACCTTCATTCTGGTATACTAACTCAGTTGCGAAGTCACTTGTAGGTCATTAGCTTGATTAATGGGCACTTAGTGAAGTGGGTTAAGCCATCTCCCCTTAGTTTGCATATTAGCGAGTGACACTGTTGTGACATGCTGAGGAGGAGTGATTGCAGTATGAATGCAGATACCTGTCAAGGGAATTTGACACCTACTATTCTTGTCTTACCTAGACACATCCTTTTCCTAACACACACACACACACTTCTGAAGAACTACCTTTGAATATAGCTGTGTAAATATATACATTATTTGCAGTATATTTAGTGAATCAAACAAAAAGCGAAGCTTATTATTAATTTTAGTTTCTTAAAGCCTACAAAAACCTTGAGCAGTCCTCTCATGAATGAGTAAATTGGTGAGTTACAAAAACAAAACAAAAAATTTCTGTTCCAGTGCCAGAGGCTTCGCTGGAAGAGCTACCTAATTCCTGCTGACAAAGAGGCTGTTTGTTAACTACAAAGATTTGTGTTGTACCGTCATGTTTTCCCTCTAGTGTGATGCTTATCAATGAAATCACCAAGAATTTCTGTTTTTTGTATGCATGCACAAGCGCACCTCACTGCACTGATCAACTGTTTATATTTTTCTTTTTTTTTTTTTTATTGTGTTTAAGCAGGATATATGAACGCATAACTTCTTTTTGACAGGTTTAAAATGAGAAGCAATAAAGAATCTTAAATAAGTCTAAACCACTAAGGCTCAAGTTTGTTACCCTATTTGCCTCTCATTTGAGTTTTAGGTAAGCAGCTTTGAAAATAATTTTCGAAGTTCTGAAGCCAGCCAATCATATTTCATTCACAAAAAAAGAGAAACACTCATCTTTTACGCTTTATCTCCACACAGCAGGTTTGTGCCATGGCGTTTCATTACTTACCAGTTGACAGCGAGGGAGGTAGCGGGTTCATCTCCTTGTCCACCATCTTCTGGTGCAGGGCTCGAAGGCTGAAGGGCTCCACGGTGAACGGGAGTGTCCCAGTCAGCATCGCATACATGTTAACACCACTGGAAGACCAAAATAAACACCTCAGCTCTGGGTGCACTCATGAAATAAACCTAATGTTTATTTTTATTGAGATTATACAAAAATATATATATAAAATGTCTAAAAAAGAAAATTAGACTTACATGGACCAGACATCCACTTTTGGTCCATACTTTTTCCTAGAGAGCAGCTCTGGTGCGGCATAAGCTGGACTTCCACACTGGGTGCTGAAGGGATCGGAGTATCCCAAGATGCCGGCACAGTTACTGAGGCCAAAATCTGAAGGACAGCAGTGGTGGAGTGAGTGGATTTATTATTAGAGCTTGCCCATTAAAGAAACAGAAGCGTGTTAGCACTATGGTGAGAGCTTAAGGAATATTATGCTTTTCTATGTGGATTATTATATTTCTGAATAAATGTATAGAATTTCTGTAAGAAATTTTGTGCACAGAAAAAAATAAAAAATAAAAAAATCAGAGCCTCTTGGCTTACCTATAAGCTTTATGTTGTCCTGCTCATCCAGTAGGAGGTTTTCTATCTTCAGGTCCCTATGAGACAAAGGAGACATCAGTGCCTTCACAGTCCATATTTCTATTAGATAACTTAAAGCCTTCACTACCCCCACCCCCCATGAACCGTGACATAACCCCTCCTAATGTGGGTCATGCTAGTTGATTTTCATAGCCTATTGTGCATCTCTAGATCCCTTCTCAGTAGCAGAAATCCTGTTATCTACAGAGGCCATCTCACCGTGATAGAAATTCAGTTCCCAGGCTCTAAATAACAAAGATTATTCCTCACAAGAGTCTTGGGAAGCATATCTGATTTTCTTATTTAGAGAAACAGTGCATGTTTTTCCCTAAATCTCAAACTTTTTATTAAAATATGCAAGAAAAACCTAGAATTAACAATATTGTGATGACATTACTGTAAAATTTTGTTCTTTGCACCTAAATGGAAAACATTAAATTATCACATTGCAATTATTGTGCAGACAAATCTGTTTTCATGGATTAATAGTAATGTACATAAGAAAGACTTAACCCACACTTTGAGAAAGAGGATCATGACTGACCCAGAAGTCTTTAAGTTACCTGTGACTCAAATGGAATGGCACACTCATTATATACTGACTTATTTATGCAGAATTTTTTTTTATTTTACCTGTGCACCACACCAGCCCTGTGAAGGTGCTCCACAGCCAGCACCAACTGCCGGATGTATTTCTGCGTCTCCCGCTCATCCAGGCGTTTTTTGTCATAGATGCGGTTCATGAGGTTCCCACCGGGACACAGCTCCATCACCAGGTAGTAGCTGTTCTCTGTCTCCAAGATGTCCAGCAGCTGAGTGATGTTGGGGTGGCGAATCATCTGCTGGATGTGACCCTCTCTCCGCAGGTTCTTGGTAACGTATGAGTCCTTCTTGGCCTTCCGCTTATCGATCACCTTCACCGCCACCTGAAAAAAAAAATTCAGGAGAGTAGAGAGAAGGAGGGTGAGGTTATTTATTTATTTATTTATTTACAAAGCACTAAGTTAACAGCTATTGTTGGCTTCATAAACCGTGCAGCATCTAATATTATGAATAATACCCATGGAGAAGGGAGCACAGTACTGTATCTCAAAGGAAGGATTTCAGAGAGTCTTAGCTTAACAGGTGATGAGCTACTCAGAGTATATAACTCAACACGGACCTCTCTCTCACAGCTGTTCCCAGTGTGGGTCAACCCAGGCGCCACAGGGCCCTGCGTCTGCAGGAGGGGGAAGTGTGTGTGTGTGTGTGTGTGTGTGTGTGTGTGTGTGTGTGTGTGTGTGTGTGTGTGTAAGAGCTGGAGGAGTTAATCAACCATCATAAACTGGGAAGAAAAGCAAATGTTACCATATATGCTGAGAAGACACCAAGGCCAAATGGACAGTTAAAATTCCCCCATTTGTCTGAGTTTAGTTGCAGCCCAACACACATGAAGCTGAGATGAATGCAAATGGAAAGCTGCAGAATCTCCTCACGAAAGCCCCAGAACATGTCCTTTAATTCAATGACTTTTCTCCAGTTTATTGATAATTACATTCAATAACATACCCATCTACTCTATTTCATCCATGTCTCCTTGTATCCCGTCTAGACTGAGTTCAAGAGCATGGCTACCATGCACAACAAATCATCTCAAGGAGAGCCCACAGACATGGAAAGGCATGACAAGTGAACCTAATCACCATATCCATTAATGAAATGGTGAGGACTAAAGTGGTAGTGTGTGTGTCTTCTCTTTCTTTTGCCCTTCAGCTTGTCTTTCATTTTTACTTTCATCCTTTCAGGACTGGTAATTGATTCACCACTAAAAACCTTTTTACAACTGGTAATTAAACGTAGCTGTATGTGCATGCATGTGTGTGTGCACAGTGTGCTGTCACAATAATAGATGGCCGATGTTTACACAATGTAGAATGGAAAAGGGGTGCAGGGTATGTATGGGGGGTGGGGTGGGACACTGGATTTACAGTGAGCTACTCTATATGAGGAGGGGTGGGATATAGAGGAGAGGGCTGCGCTCTTGCCTTGGGGCTTTTGAGGGATTCAGTTGTTTATCATCAGGCGCCCCCTCAGACAGAAAAAAATGGGGGGTGGGGAGTATGGAGGGGAAAGTGGGTTGCAGACATCAAAAACACACTTATGACCTCCTCAGCCGCCTGTCCATGACAGCCCCATCTCTCACCTCTACTCACCCCCATACCCCTGTTGCTTTTAAACACACACTTCCAGTCTCTCATCCCTGCATTCACACAGACTTTCTAGTGATGCTAAAATAAAGGGGACCTGGGAATCCTCCTGTATTTCCTTTTCACCCCCATGTGCCTGAATAAACTCACTGCCCTCCTGTTCCCTCCAAGCGCCTGTTGGACGCCTGTATTCAAATGAGTGAGGGAGTGTGTTTGGATGTGCGATTGCCAGCGTTTGCATCATCCTCAACAAAGACAGTGAGGTGGGGGCTGTGAGGAACGTTTTCTTTACAGCAAGGGAGGAGAGGGGTGTGATCCGAGTTATTTTTAATATGCACATTTTGGAATTTTCAGCCACACTCGCACGCATATTATAGCCTGCGTATACCTATACAGATAAGTATGCGTTTACATGCGGGAGTGAACGGGGGGGAGGTACTTGTTTTTCCAATATGCAAATTTCTTGGCTCCTTCTCAAAAAAGCCTGAAGAGACAAAGGCAACCAGTGGCCAATGGTAGCCCATATCAAATCCCCCTGCGCTGGCGGAATCGTAATGAGGCTGAAGCCCATTTATCAACGACATGATTTCATATTTAAGTAGCAGCTCTGCTCTCTCATAGGCCGGATAATTTTCTTCTCTGGTCCTGTCACAGTCTAGCGCGCCCACCGCGGCAATACGGTGAGATCACCACCAGCAGCAAACAAAGCATAGGTTCAGAAACGCCACAGAGCTCTCGTGGTATCCAAGGGATTGGAGAAGGGACAAAGACACCTATATCCTTCTGTCTTTCTCACGCACAATTAGTAAATATTGTCAGTAGAGTAGCCCTCCTGTGCACAACCTATACTCAGTATTCAACAGCTGCTGGTGCCGACTGAGCCAATCAACAAAGGCTCATTGCAATCAGAGCTGATCACTTTCTCTGAAGAGAGGGCCACTAATTAGGTGGTCCTGGATTGGCGCATTGCATCCTAACGGCTTTTCATTCGCAATATAAGACTTTTTCTTGGTTAACATGCAACTGAAAATACTTCGTTACCAAGCATGCATGGCAGCTGATACTGTCCACTGACATGAAATTTAAAACCACTTCAGACGTTAACCACATGCTACACATTTTCAAATGGTGAAGCGCACTCAGAATTCAAACGCAGCAAATTTTCAAAAGAAACTGTCTTTTTAACGACAAGGCAATAAATTACAAGTGTCAAATTAACCATTAATTTAGATGACATGTCATAACTTTATAAAATATATTTGCACCATTTTTTTATTTATTCAAATAAAAAAAATTAAAAAAAAGGTGACGCTTACCTTTTCTCCTGTTAACGCGTGGAGACCTTCTCTAACTTTGGCGAACGATCCTTCTCCCAGCTTCCTTCCGATCAAATAGTTCCCGACCCGTTTGGTGTGGTAAAAGTTCTTCAGGATGTCCGTTGCAGGACTGCATAGGGAGGCCGGGAGGATACTCTCATTCCCGGCACTATTTGGGGTTTTACCCTCATATAACCCGTGGCCGTTGTCCACTACCATGTCGCTGTCTGCAACAGGCATCACAGCTCCCTTGTCAAGTGTCTCCTTTTAACAAGGGAGGACAATACGCAGTCCGAATCTCACCCACTTTAAATGCAGGTATTAAATGCTTAGCGTCCGGTAAAGTATCTTAACTCCGTTGTCTGCGTAATAACAAATTACGATAACCGGAGCTTGCGCCACCTGTTCACCCAAAGCACCAAGTGAGCGCACTCAGCAGTTTCCGAGACGAGTCTTAGTTATTGAATGAGTTTAGATGAAAATGGCATAAAAGAGAAACAACACAGACTCAGTGAATGAAAGTTAGTAACCTGACGGCCACAATGTATCTCAACACTTGTGAGGGTTTTTAAAAAAAAAAAAAACCCCGTGGCTCTAATTAAGGTGGGTTCTGCCTCTCCTCTCCAAACACGCACGTCTCCTGAATAGTCTGTGCGCAAGCAGCGTGTTTTCAGTTTGAAGAGACTTTCCCGGTCCTCTGTGTGGGCGTTGCTTAGTGTGAGAGGGTGAGAAAAAAAATACACATGGTGTTGGTAGCCGGGGTGATTTTCAACCCAATCAGCGCAGGCGGGCGAAGCACGTGAGAACAAGGGGTACAACTCCACCCGGTACCACCGCCTTACCGTTTTGCTGCATGCGTTTGGTGGTGCGCTCCGATTGTATATGGGTATGATCAAGAATACGCGTGTAGTCGGGAAAGAGAGACGGCAACAGCATAACTATAAATATTTTGATTTTTTTTTATTCCTCTATTATTTCTGGTGTATATCTGTGTGATTAATTTAGGTAGAATTGCGCGTAAAGTAGCCTTCTAAACCATTATTCACACCCATGCCTATGCGCCAAGGAGATTCTCCTTAATTACCTGCACTGACACATATACTATTGGCAATAAATCATCCAATTTAAACAATTTCCTTTAAGGCCAACTGCCATATATTTGAGGCTGTTTTTTCTTTTGTCGGTGAACCCGGAGTTCTGCCAAAAATAGAAAGTTGTACTCCAGTAAACCAGAGGCAGACAAAGAACAATTTTCCTCCTCAGTGGCTGAGGTATTCACTGGCCTAATTAACACTAGTGTTCATCACTCAAAGGAGGACACCTGCAGGGAGGGGCGGGATTGCCTTACTCCGTTTGTCTTCGGCTCAGGTTTGCCTGACCTGATATATGTTTTCCTATTCGGTAAACCTGCAAGGGCTGAAAAATATGACAAACACCTGGCAATGTAATGAAATCCATTGAACAGTCCCTGCAATGAAAACTACAAATTTAACGCATATGTTTTGAGTTTGTGTGAGAAGGTATCCATTCATCTCTTATACGGGTGTAGTTTGTGGTATTAATCTGTTTCCGCTGTGTTTTGTTTTCCCAATCTCACTCACATAGAAGGACTGAGGGGAATATATCTAGATATACATATACAGTGCCTACTGGACCATGCTTTCTAGACACTAAACCAGACACCAAGACATAGAACCGAAAGCACGAGTGCGCCATCTATTGGACGATTTCTATACTACAAGATCACGCTGCAAATCCTATACATTGAAAGTAACGAGAACCTGCAGCCGTGCTGAACCTTGCTTGATGTCCATTTTGTCCTGCCATCAGGTGATCTGCTAATTTGGGATGACTAGTATTTATTTGACATTAATGATAATAATTAGATTTTTTAAACGTAAATGTAAAACGCAAATTTGACTGAAATTATAAAGTTTTAATATGAAAAGTAGGTAGACTGTGCTACTTTTTTGGTTCATCACTTGAGACACTAAGACACCCCCCCCAAATGTTAATGCATTTAACTGTGTTGCTCTAAATAATCACGACTTTTTAAAATGTTTATTGTATTGAATTGGTGTAATAAAATATAACTGTTCAGGCCCTACAGCTTTTAAAACTTCATCTGTCCTCCAATTTTTGAGATGAGCAGTGTTCATGTAAAAAAGAGACATATCTGATAAAAACAAATTTAACTAATTTTAGGAAATTTTTAATTTAATCATACGACAATGTAACATAGTATGTTGTAATACATTTAAATTGCATTAAAACATTAAAACGCATGGGGTACTACATGCTCTTGGAAGAAAGCCTACATTTGGTTTTTGGCCTCACTCAACTGTCCCCCTATACTCAGCTAAAGCTCCCCCCCATCCTCTCTTCTGCCTATTGATTGCATTTTTATTTATATTTTTGGCCCTTCTTTTGCAGATATTCTGTCTCTCTCTTTTTTGTTGCTTCCTGACCCTCTTCACTTTTCTCTGTTCATTTCTTTATGGCATGCTATCTGTAATTAATAGTTTAACATTACTTTACTTCAACCCTTTTCAGTAAATGTGAGCTCAGATGTGCACAGCTATGTTTGTGTGTGCATGCCTTTGCATGTAAAGTGTCCAGGCCTTTAGGTAATTAAGCATCCCTAAACCATGATGCCACCTCCACCATGCTCAAAGCTAGGCTTAGGTTTTGGTGTGCAGTGTTTGTTTGTTTTTGTTTTTTGTTTGTTTTTTTTAACTTTAGAACATTTTGTTGTGAACAAGAACTTCACAGAAATGTAACATCCAGGTGGCAAACATGACGCTTTTTTTTTCTTTCTTTCTTTCTTTCTATTTATTTATTTATTTTTTGGAAATGTGTTTATTTAATGTTTTTCTTATAATGGATACACAAAGACTTTAGAAAGTTGTTGAACTTCCTCCTTTGCTGTTACTCCTGGATTCTTTTTCACTTCTTGTGGGATTGCACATTGTGCTTCTGATGGGATTTTACAGGATGCCCACTAGTACGGACAGCAGGAAATCTCCTGAATTTTCATACATTTGTAGACAGCTTGCCTTGTTATAGAATGTTATTTAGAAATAATTTTATATTCTTTATTGGCATCATTCACCTCTGGTGTGCTCTTTCTGTTCCTTTGAAAGTCATTGTGGATGAGGCACGGTTCACACAAGTCTGTTTTTCTTGAAAACAGAGAATTTTTTTCAGTAATTGAAGTTTGTAGCGTATGCTTTTATGTATAGGGAAGGACATCTCCACAAAACCACACTTTCAATCACATCTCATTAAAGGGAACACCTGATTCCGAGCAGGATCAACAGTGGCCAGATTTTGGAGATATAACCCACTCTTCCAGCCTGCACTATGAGCAATTAATGTGTTCAAATAAGACATTAAAAGTACATTGGCTTGTTTTATTTCCTAACATAAAAATAAACAAGTTTAACACAGAAGTAATTTAATTAGCAGTTCACTCCAACACTGCTACTCTAAAAATGTCTAGAAAACAAGCACATTTCTCAAAATCTAGTGCACTTGTTATTACTATATCAAAATCCACTAAAATGAATGTATGCACATGATTAAGAAATGCACCATTAAAAACCTTCTGTTTATTTTTGGGGTAATATTTTACACATGTTTGTCTTATTGAAGGAATGGTATTATATGTGAAGCTGCAGTTTGTCAAATCTGTTAATGTTAAATGTCACATATTAAAGACTGAATTGTTTAAATATATTTTGTCTGGTTTTCTTGTATGACTACTTAGACTAAGCAATAAAAACAAATCAGATGCTGCACCAATAGGCTTTTAAAGAGATAAAATTATATATTGAGCAGAACTGAGTTCAGCTTATTGGTGCGGCCCTCCACAACAATCCCAGTCTCTCATGTGGGCCCTTGTGAAAATTAATTGCTCACCCCTGGTCTAAACAAACGTTTGTCCCGATGGCCTGAGTCCTTCAAAGAGTACTATTTACGCAGTCCATACAGCATTCTGCCCCCCAGTGGACAAAACCTGGAACAACAACATTGAATCCCATCATGCTTTGCCGTACCCGCCGACCCGAACACCTCCAATGCGAAGCTAACAGGCGTTAGCTACCGGGAGCGGACATGTTGTACCGACCCTTTCTTGAATAAACATCGCTGTAAGCGGGGAACCGGGAATTTAAGGGAAGGCTCGGAGCGTCTGGCAATCATGGATGCCGTTAACGCCTTTAACCACGAGGTAAGCGGCCTTCACTGAGAGCCTGAACTCCGCTAGTGCGGTGCTGCTGATCATGGAGCTGCTGTGGTGCACTGGAGCTAGCCGAGCTAGCCGAAGCAGTGGGCCTGCTCGGCGAGTTAACTGGACATCTTATTCGGCTTAAGTGTGGCGCTTGTGTGGCACCCCTGAAGTAAATTCATGTCACTGAAATGAACAGTAGGATTTTCTGCCACCTACTAAGCTAACACGGTAGAATCCAGTCCGTAGCGTTTCCACTGACTGCCGTTTTGCTAGCTTGTGGGAATAAGTTGTGGTTACCAGCGTTTGGGTTGATAACAATGCAAATGAGAAGGCAGAACCAAACATAGAAAAAACAATACAATAATGTGTCGTTTCCACGCTGTAAACTAACAGACTGAACACTCATTACGGCCCCGTTAATATTAAAACCAGTGTTTAGTAAGGAGAAGCCAGGTCAAGTTACTACAAGGCCTGACCACTGACGGGTGATGCTGTTAGGAGTCCAGTCAAAACACTGGTCAAGCCATGTTTTGGTGTTTCTGACTGCACCCACGAAGTCGATTCAGTGGCAGACAGAATTTTTTTTTGATTGCATTAAAACGCCTTAGTCCTGATCTTGTTTCTTGCACCACACTTTTACTCTTGTGGTTGTGAAGCAGGTCCCGTTGCTTCCTTAAAGACATCGTGCAGTTTCTGTCTCCCACATAAGTAGAGAAAAGTGGAAGCTGACAATGAATGCAAATCACTATTAGATACATACAGATGTGCATACATGTGTGACCAATATGGCAGTGTATACTTAACCTTATTGTCAAACGTGAACGTGTGTAGATGTCTAAATCAGTTTTTCCTCCAGATCCTACCCATCTTGTCTTTTTTTTTTGTTCTTCTTTTCAGAATAAGCCTTTTGCATGGTAAAAAGCTCACACTGGAATAAGGCTGTATGTTGTGGCTAATGTGAATTACGTTGCAGAACAGTCACAAAAGCCAGTTGCACCTCCATAGAGCCGAGGAAGTACTTACATTCTGTTTTTAGATGAATTATAGCGGGGAAATACAATACAGACACAGGGCTGGCTGATTAGTGAAATGTTATTTTTAATTATGAAAACAGAAAGGACATATGACTGAATTTGCCCCATTTTCTTTCGTGATAATGCTCCTGTTGTTTTGTGAATCCAACATACCCATTTATTTTAGCGGTGCACTTTTTTGGTGTGCCTAAAAGCCCTAAGTTATCCCAGTTTAGTAAACCTGAGAAATAAACAGTCAGATCAACAATTGTGGCAGATGGGTTGATAAACGAGCCTCATTAATCTTGATGAGCCTGTATAAACTGGGATACTGTCTGGTCTGTGTGACTATAACATCAATTCATAAAAATCCAAAACGTCTGTTTGATATGAGGTGACATGAAGGTATGGCGAGCAGTAGTGATGGAATGGATGTGATTAGCATCAGCCTGGACACTCCTCCAGTGTCATGACTCACCATCTCACCAATTTATTATCTTCTCTCTCTAGTTATTCTCACTGATGGACTCCAAACCCCCAATATCTCGGGCAAAGATGATTTCCATCACCAAATCTGCCATCAAAGCTATGAAAGTAAGAGTCTGACATTAGAATGATTTTTGTATACTTATTTCATCTATTATGTTTTGACCCTATGATATAATGGCGTGCTCATTTGCTTCTCTCTTTCTCAGCTCTACAAACATGTGGTCCAGATTGTGGAAAAGTTTATAAAAAAGGTGAGCCGAGCCCATATTAAGTTGTCAGACTGGGCATCCTTACTGAATACCAATAAACTCAACTGTTTTCTCCTTCTTTTTCCTCCAGTGTAAGCCTGAGTATAAGGTAGCAGGCTTGTATGTGGTGGATTCCATTGTTAGGCAGTCCAGACACCAATTTGGACCAGACAAGGATGTGTTTGGACCAAGATTCACCAAAAACATTACAGGAACCTTTGAGAATCTCTGCCTTTGCCCCATAGAAGACAGGGTAAGAGAAGAGAGAACTGGTGAAAATTTTATTGCACTGCAAATTATCTTGAATATTTGCTGCGTTTCAGTGTTTCCTACAGATTTACATTCTTTTTGTGGTGGGTGGGGTAGGCATGTGGACGTGTGTGTGTGTGTGTGTGTGTGAGCAGATTGATCAATCCGAGGGTTGGTGGTTTGAACCCCAGCTTCTCCAGTCTGTATGTTGAAGCATCCTTGGGCAAGATACTGAACCACAAATTTCCCCTGATGTATCCATCAGATTGTGATTGTGTGTGATAGTTAGAAAGTACTTAAAGTGCTGTATGAATGTGCGTTCTAGTAGAAAGGCACTCTTAGTACTTACAGTAGAAAAGTGCTCTATAAGTTTCCAGTCAGTGATAATGAGAACCACCACAACTGTGACTTAGAAAGCCAGCTATTAAGGAAAGAAAGATGCTAAGGACCAAGACTTCAGCAGTAACTGAACTTGAAAAAAAAAAAAAAAAAGTGGTAGTCTCTGTACTTGATCTTGTATGGGATCAGAATCAGAATCAGAATACTTTATTAATCCCTGAGGAAATTACGTGGTCACAGTTGCTCCAGGACATAAGAAAGTAATTAACAAGTTAAAATACCAATATTAAATAATACAATATATTACAAATAGCTCTAATAATAGAATAACTCAATATATATATATCCTAATATATTACAGAAAATTAACTATAGATAAAGTTGAATTGAGGTGCCCCTCTTATCATACTGCCTTTGTTATATTAAGGGTGTACAGTGGTTGCAGTGTCTGCTTGTGCTTTAGATGGAGGAGTTGTACAGAGAGAGAGCCACAGGCAGGAATGATTTCCTGTGTCGTTCAGTGGTGCATTTGGGTAATCTCAGTCTCTCACTGAACTTGCTCCTGTGACTGGCCAGCACGTCATGGAGTGGGTGGGAGGTGTTGTCCAGTATTGTCCTTAACTTAGACAACGTCTGCCTCGTCGACAACACCTTTAGAGAGTCCAGCTCCATCCCCACAATGTCACTGGCCTTGCGGATCAGTTTATTGAGTCTGTTGGCATCTGCTACCCTCAGCCTGCTGCCCCAGCATAGAGTATGGCACTGGCCACAAATCATTCTGTCGGGGGGATGAAAAACAAAAAATGTTAATAATAAAATGAG
>VUQS01032094.1:4160-14771 GCA_015108495.1 Heterochromis multidens | reverse complement strand
CTTTCATGTGTTGTGACATCTGTGCCTTGTCCACAAACTTAGAAACTTCTTCTAAGACGGAGGAAGGTAAGAGTGTTGTGAGTTCCTGTAGGGTCTGGTTGACCTTGGAGTGCATCTATAGTGAAATGGACCTGCCTTATCCTTTCACTCAGAAGCTGGTTTTGAGCTTTCCCTAAGATCTGCTCAGCTCTATGTCCCTTGACCGTGGACCCAAGGCACAAGCTTTTGGGAACCAGTCTGGACTGTCTGCACCTCAGGTTAAAGCGGAGGTGGTTTCTATACTCTGCTAGTTTTCTTGATATCCTTTCATACTCCCGCACCAATCGAAGGGTGTTCCTCCCAAAGTGCAAGGCAATATGTCTGTGTAGGTTCTCAGTCATCCAGGACATGGTAGTCTAAGAGTTTGAAAGAAGGCAACTGGACTTCTTTAAGTTGTTTGAAGACGTTTCACCTTTTATCCAAAAGGCTTCATCAGTTCTAAAACCAAATGGTGGGGAGTCCCAGGTATTTAAACCCTAGTGGCTTCTTTAAGAAGTCCAGTTGCCTTCTTTCAAACTCTTAGACTACCATCGGTAAAGTTGTTTGCATGGTTAGTGGACTTCCCAATAGTACAGTGGGGCTGAACACACCTACACCTCCAGGCCTCCGACCAACCAGGGGCCTCAGGAGAACAAAAACAAAACGTTAACCTCATGTCTTGTCAGGCTGGTTGGTTGGATGCCCAGAGCTCAAGCTTTACCTGAGCTTCAGCCTATGCACTAAGGAACCAGTGGGTGTGAGCACTGCTTACTACAATTCCATTACAACTCGACTAAAGTTAAGAGTCATAGATGAAGATCCTTACCAGTAATAAGGTGGCCCATTTTTTGCTGCTCATGTATGACTTCCATAGTAGCTGTGGAGAAGTGGCACTGTAAAGTGATAGTTAAGTTTGTAGAAAACACCAGTGTGGTGGAAACCCCCACTCCTGTGCCCTGCTGACTCTGAGTTAACGGAAGCTCATTCCTGGGAAGTTAGATGGAGTGTAGTCATCTTCAGTGATGTATTTATTCACTTTTGGTGAATAAGAGCATATTTCCGTTTTCGGCTACTGCAGAATCCAGTTATAGACTACGGTCACATGAGCTGTGGTTTAAAATGCTGCCATCAATAACTCAGACAACAGTAGTAAATAGCCAAATTTATTCAGAGAGCTACTGACTGATTTTTTTTTCTCCATTTTATCTTTTTAGTTGGATCTGTTCAGAAAGATCTCAGTAATTCATGTGTAGACTGCAGTCATTATTCCCAATATGAACAATGAACAATGGCAAAAAAACCTATACTGAAACTGTAATAAAACCCTGTTGCCCCATAGTGTATTTTGGATTAGCTAAAGAACAGCTCACTTTAAAAAAATGTCAATAATGTTGTTTTTATTCTACAACGTGAGCTATGAATATGAACTAGTTTAACTCAACTTCTAGCATTTATGAAGTGTGAAGATGCACAAAACTGCCTGTTTATTACTTTTTGGTTTTGCTCAATCTCTTCCACCAGTCCCCTAAAAACATAAAATAACCTTAAGGGGGACAAACCTCTGCCCTCAACTTTTTTTTCCTTCTTCTGGATCAACATCAGTACAGCGAGGGATGTCTTACAGTAAAACATATTGACAGATTAAGCTGAGCAGGACTCCAGGCATGCAGCAGCTCCCACATGAAAAACTATTCTCCCATCGCTGGTGGCCTGAGAAGGAAGGATCGGATCAAAGCAGAGGTGAAATAAAGGGACTGTACTGCCCGAGCTATTAGAAGGCTACTGGGACACTTGCTGGCTCACAACATGGCTCTGTCCTTCATATGAACAGTCTGGGTCCCTCCAGTGGGAAACACAGGAGAGCAAAGGACTACACCAATGCCAGTATTATATTTTACACCAGCTATTTTCCCAACAGGAAGATATGAAGATCCTTGGCATCAGTGAGTGTGTGTATAAAAATGGCAAAACATATAGACTTTCATACCTGTCTCTGAAAGATAAGTGTCACATTTGAGACCTGAAAGGAATCCAATAAAAACAGTAACGATTTGGAGTTAATCAGCATCAGCTGGCATGGAGAAACTCAAGCCTTTTCTGTAAAACTCTCAAGGTAGTATTGGCACCTTGGCATTAATCGGCACTGGCAACAGAATAGTCGTATTGACAGTGAGGCTGATGAGGCTTGATAATAAGATATTGATTGGCAGCTGCAACTCGGGGGTAGAATGACAATGCAGTAACTACAGCATACATTGCAGCTTAGGAAATAGAACTTATTTTGGCTCAAAGGTCTGACCAGCTTCCTTATGATTTGACTGAACTACAGTGTATTTAGAATCTGGAAACTGTTATGACATTTTATATTAAAACAGAAACTTTTGAACTGAGGAATTCTTGATCTTGGGGATAACTTGATACTTAATGCTTACAGGTTCAACTGCTGATGCCTTTACTGATTCTGGGTCAGTTTTCTGTGTTATTTTTCAGCCTGAACAGTGCAGAACAGGATAAAGGCTCTAGTGTCATGGCTTTGACATCACTGTTTTGCAGTGCACTGTGGACAACAATTGTACAGCACAACTATTGATCAAAGGAATAGTTATATTTGTAGGGGTGTGATGTCAATGCAATGGACAATTTGAACTCAAACTTTCCATTCATGTCCCTTAACCTTAACTCAAACCTTCATTTTATTACCTCCGCCAAGGAGGTTATGTTTTTGGTAGTGTTCGAGTACATGGGTGTCATTCTGTCTGTAAACAAAATAGCTAAAAAAGTTTTGAATGAATACTGTTAAAACTTTGTAGGGGTGTAGAGTGGGGTCATGTTAACAAGCCATTAAATTTCAGTTTACATCCATCAAGGTCTTCAAGGTCAACTTAATGATTTATTGGTCTAAAATTGACAAAAAGCCTTATAACTTAGAAACTATGATTCTTACAAATGTGTTGTATTGTCAACATATAGAAAGTACCGTATAAAGATTTAAAATTTGTCACATTTGACCTCTGACCTCTCCTTCAAGGTCAATAGATTGATCTGAAGGCCAAAGTGATAATAATGTTATATAGAACTATTTAAAACTATGTTTCTTACTGCCTATTGACAACATATAGGCATATAGGGAATGATATATGGAGATTCTAAATATCACGTTACTTTGGACCTCTGACCTCTTCTTCAAGGTCAAATAAGGTCAAACTTTCAAAAAATATCTTTTATCTTTAAAACTATGCTTAAAATTTGACTGCTTTTGTTTGTATTGGCAACATTTAGGAAATGATACTGGTATATGGGTATTCTAAATATCACATTATAGTTTGCATCCAAATATCATGTCACATTTGACCTCTGACCTCACTCTTGCATTTCACATCTGCTTTTCTTTCAAGTTGACCCCAAAATGTGTTTTATCTTTAAAGAAAGGATTGTCAAGAGAAAGAGAATGAGCTGCCTTGTTAGTTAGAAATATACTGTAGTATAATGTTATGTAATAAGTTCAAGTTATTCATGTCCAGCTATTTACAAATCAATACCTATTATACCTATTATATAAGCAACGTAAACTTCTGTCATGCTACTCTTATCTGATTTTTACTGCACTACAAACTTCTTAAAGTACCTTTAAAAAGAACAAAGAAAACAAAATGAATATATAAATAAAATACAATACTGTTCCCTTAAAAGTAAATACTGCCCAGAGAGTGAGCTGCCTTGGCTGAGTTTTGCACTCTCTGAGTGCTTATTGTTTATTTTATGAAAATATTACACTCATCGTTATTCCACTGATTTTTGATCATTACAGTGACTCGTTATCTTTTGCATTAAGATTTTAACATCGATGCACTGTTAAGATGAAATGAAGGGATTCCAGGCAATTGTACATGATGATAACTGGTCCCAATGTTACAGATGTCTATGACTTGTTAAGGGTTTCCCTGAAAGTGACCTCCCCCTACTTAGATCCTAAAATTACTACAGGCCTTACATTTTTTCCACAGATATGCCCGAAAACACACTTTTGAACAGTGGAAAATTGTTGCACAATGGCTAAATTGTTATTGTGCTGCCATTTATATTGGCTTAGCTTTGCTTTAACAATGTTATTGAACATTTCTGGTGTCAATATCTGTCTCATAATAAAGAGTTATGTATCTGGCAATATGTAATTTTGGAAGACTGAACATGTGTGTTTGTCTGAGTTCAGGGAGTTTACAGAGTTCCAAGCCATGAACTCAATCCATCATACTTGTCTTCAGTACTGATAAGCAGTTTGGAGCACCCTCGGCGACATTTATCATCACTGTCTTTGTAATATTTGTAGTTTCGGATTCTCCCAGTGATTTCAGTCACAGGGTATCCTGATACCATGAGCTGTGGCTGCTTGTGTGAAGCAGAGCAGAGGATGTCAGTGGAAGAGCCTGTCCTCTGGAGTAAGCTCTGGAGAGAAGGCTTTACAATTGATTTACAGTCTGTTTGACCCCATTAGGCCCATGACACCTTTGTATCCATAGCTCTGGGGAAAGTGTGTGTCAGTGTATGTGTGTGTTTATGTGTTGCAGAAAGATAGAAAGAATGAAAGAAAGTGGGGAAGGGGGTTGGGAGGTGTGGTGGGATGATATGGGAGGCTTCCAAGGCCACTGCAGTGCAGGGTTCTGAGCATTGCATCAGGCCCATGTTTATTTCATAAACATTCCCCCCAGCTGTCAGTCTGGGAGAGATAGTATACGCTCTCCATCTCCCCCCTTAGCTACCCACCGGGGTAAATAAGCAGCTACACACCTGCAAAACTGGAGTCCTCACATGAAGTGGAAAAGTCTGCCTAATAATAAACAGCTACTTCAGGTTGAAGTTAAAATTTGATATCAAATACAGATTCCACAGTTACCCTTTCTCTTGAATTTAAAGCACTTTTTTTCTAGCTTTCACAATCATGACTTCCTCTTTGTGAAAAGCAGCCAAGCAAAGATGAATTATTAGAGTCACAGGTCAACCAAGAGGCGCATTAGCCCTAATATAACAGCTAAATATCAATCAACAGGACTATGCTTCATTCTGCTCTCCTTGGCATCTAGTGATGAGAGATGTAGGACGGGGGCAGATATAGAGGTCTAAAGGCCCCTTGTCCCCGGGGTCCCATCACCTTCTGCAGTCATGTGGAAAAACTCCCCAAAAACAAATGCTTGGATCTTCGCCCCGAGGCCAAAAAACCTATTGACTGTGCATCTCCTGTATTTATTCGGAGCGAGGCGTTCATTCATACCCACACCAAGTGTTATTGTGACATATCTGCCTTTTCACTCTGTATGTGTGTCTGTGTGTGTGTGCGCCTGTAACTTAGACTGGGCTGGTTTTCCACACTGCCTGCTGGTCTTATGTAAATAGAGCTGTCAGCCACTTGTTATGGCCGGGCTGGGAGTCATCAGGAGGCCCTGGCAGCCTCTGGGTTCCTGGCCTCCATGTGATTCATAGCTGACTGGGGATGGGTGGTTGGAGGAGGGACGGGAGTTCAAGTCTGCCCAAATCCAAACAGTGAAGAAGGAAAGGGGTGGGGGGTATGTAACAGAGAAAGGTGGAAAGAAAGGAAAATACGGCGGTGGTGAATGTGTGAGGGAACGTAGGATGGAGTGGTGAAGGATGATGGAGCTCAGAGACACTTTGGGTGGATTGGCAGTTTGTAAGGAGACAAGTACTGCAGAGGAGTTTGGGTACGTTGAGCTAAGGATGAACTCGGCGAGTTTGGGTTTCCCTGACACTCTCCCCCTCCTCTTCCTCTCAGTCACTGTCACTCCAATCACCATGGCGGTTTATCCTTCCTGCACTCTTGCCCTCATTATTTTCTCGTCCTGCATCTCTCCCTTATTTTGCCTCTCCCTCCCCTTGCTCGCTGCATTGATTGGCATGAACCAATTTCTAAAAATTTAATTTCCACTAAACCCCAAGGAACATATTGCCTCCAACTATTCTCAAGCTTGACTCAAAGTTGCCGTGCAGTGAGGACTCATAATGATACCGAGGAATGGAATCCGTGGCAGTATTTGAATATTATAAACATTAGCTGGAGGTGAATTTGGGCTCCGTTGCTGAACATCCCCCTAATTACTACATAGCTGAATTTTTACTTTCTGGGACCTAAATTATGAACTGCCAGACCTAGTGAATTAATAAATAATGAACTTCTGGATTAAAATAATTGAGTATCAAGAATTCTGTGCAGGCAGTGTCCTGGGGCAGCTGTGGTATTGTTGTTAACTTCCATCATGTTCATGATTAAATCATGGCTCTCACTAAATGCAACTGTGAATGACCAGTCAGGGTTTTCCCTGAACTGCAGAGTTGTGCATTGTTAATGATACTTTGGGTGCACACCTGTCACACATCTTTTTGGTGTTGGCTGTTGTTGCTGAGTGTTACTGCACTTGACTCCCACAAAATATGTTGACATGCTATTAAATTCCCTGGCAAAATAAGTTTCAGGGGATGCAGCTATAGCATTTGTTGAGTTCACAAGGTTTATAGTCCACAGCAGTCATACAAGGCTAAGTAGGCATGTGTTCTACTTCCTTAAGTGTTATTGGATTGAGGCTTAAACATCGTTACAACTAAGGTATGCAGAAGAGCATCTCTGAATGCACAACATGTCAAATCTTGAAGCAGATGAGCTACAGCAGCAGCAAAAGGCCACACCAGGTGTATGCAGCATACCTGGTGTGCCACAACCAACAGGAAACTGAGGCTGCAGTTTGCATGGTCTCACTAAAATTGGACAGAACAGAAGATTAGAAAAACGCTGCCTGGTCTTATGAGTCTCGATTTCTGCTGCAACATTTGGATGGTAGGGTCAGAATTTGGCATAAACAACATGAAAGCAGGGATCCATCCTGCCTTATATCAATGGCTCAGATTGGTGGTGGTGTAACAGGGCAGGGAATGTTTTTTGGCCTCACTTTGGACCCTTTATTACCAACTGAGCAGTGTTTAAACACCACAACCTGCCTGAGTATTGTTGTTGATCATGTCCATCCTTTTATGACCACAGTGTACCCATCTTCTGATGGCTGCTTCCAGCAGGATAACACACCGTGTCACAAAGCTCAAATCATCAAACTGGTTTCTTGAACATGACAGTGAGTTAATATTACTCAAATGGCCTCCAAAATCACCAGACCTCAATTCAACAGAGCACCTTTGGGAAGTGATGGAGATGAAGATTCATATCATGGATGTGCAGCTGACAAATATGCAGCAACTGTGTAATGCTATCATGTCAATATGGACCAAAATCTCTGAGGAATGTTTCCTGCACTTAAATCTATGCCATGGAGAATTAAGGCTGTTCTGAGGGCAACAGGCGGTCCAACCCAATACTAGCAAGGTGTACCTAATGAAGTGGCTGATGACTGTAACTGACAACAATATTATAAATAATGTTGGAAGAAAAATTGAGGTGTGAAAAGTGAAAGAAAGATGAGAAGAACTTTGTGAGAAAGCGTGCGCTATGCAGCCTTATTGCACATTTTCTCCCGTTCAATAATGCTGCATACCACACACCCCCCACCCCCATGTACACATGTAAATCTAAGAATGTTTATCTATTTGGCTTCTTTTAATTTATGTCTCTCTAAATTTTCATCTTCTTAGTTTTTAAACTTATATTGCTTTAGTTTCTTTAGCAGATGCTAAGTCAAACACGTTTCACTGTAATGCTGACCCTGTGCTGACTTGAATATGATAAATAAAACTGAAATTAAAACTAAGGACTTTTCACCTTCCTTCTGAGGAATGTTTCAAGCACCTTGTTAAATCTGTGCCATGACAAATTAAGGCGGTTCTGAAGGCAAAAGGGGGCTCCAGCCGCTAACTAGTCACATAGCTTTGCCTATTAGGTAAAGAGCTAAGCAGCTAACATTAAACCATGACTGCTGTGTTTCTTCAGGAGTGTTTTGTTCCTAAATGGCAGAAAATAATACACTGGTGCTTTAATATCAAATTTTAACAGTGTTTATTAACTAAATGTTGTAAAGAGGAAAACAGTATAAATGTTGACAACCAACAGTTCTGAAAAATGTCATCGCTCATTCCTATGTACTTGTTTTCATTCTCAGACTGCTAATCAGAATATGCGTAATTACTGCAAAACTGTTTTTATTTGACCTTCCGTTGGTGCTTCAAGCTAGAGTGTACGCATGTTCCTGCCTGGACCATGGCTCATTATCGTTTTCATACAACAGCTCTGATGGCTATCAGCATTTCAATTATATCTTTGTGAATATTCAATTTTGCATGATGGTCAAAACAACCGACTTTATCTCCCTTCAGATAGAATTAAGTCTCAAAACCAGCTCAGAGAAACTCTGTTTCTCATTATTCCCCATGATGATAAAACTTTATGATACACTGTGTGTGTGCAGTGTGTGTGTGCGTGTGTGCAAGTGTGGGTGGGAGGAGATACCAGATACTGCTTAAATTGATTCTTCCTCCAATTGATGCTGAAATGAAGATGGGGATAATCTCTCAGTCTCACCAATTGAGTTTTTTTTTTTTGTTTGATGGTGTGTGACTGCCACTCATTGATTGGAATACAGAGTGCATATTATGTCTGAACTGATGCTACATGTGAGTTCAAAGAGTGATGAATGTGCAGAAGAAGGGGGTTTATCTGGCATGTGTTGAAGTGTTGTTGGGCCGATAACTGCATCAGAAAACCCCGCTGTCATCCCACCTCTGTGGGAGCTTGAATTCTGCAACTGAAAATAAGCGCGAAGATGTCAGATGTAGCCTTGAAGAAGTTTTGCTGATGTGATAAAAACAAGGCCTTGGGGGAAATTCGCAACAATAATAATCACATTAGAATATGAGTGTTATATGTCAGCAAAGTATCTGGAGATTGCAGCTGTTTTTCTTGGCATGTATTTATTTGTTTTCCTCTTTCTCTCGCAGAGAATCATCACCTTGACTATTTCCACTGTCTTCTTCAGATCAGCCTTATACAGTCACGGAATAAATTTGGATTAATTGCTGCCCCAGTGCCAGCTAGCTCCGCTCCTTTTCGGCTCAGCGACTGCTGGGATGGGAGCAGAGAAATCATCTGCCACCTCTTCCCTTGCACTGTATATCCCTTGTCATTGCACCGCAGAAGTCTTGCCCGCTAAAACAGAGGTAATTAAATCTCCCCGCTCTCATTAAAAATACAGCTGTCTACCACCGAGCACCACGGCTCCACTAAGCGAATGTAAATTTTCATTTCATGGTGCTGAGAGAGGAAGGCAACCACGGTGCCCCTGCCAGCGCTGTGCGGAATAACTTCTCCTTTCAAATAACTGTCCTTTTGTTTCCTACAGAATTACATAGGGAAATGGCCCGTGTGTTATATAATTTGCGGATTAGGTGCAGTCATGGGTCTCTCAGTTACTGATGGGAACAGTGAGGCTATTCAGGTGTCTTTTTTCCAAAAAAAAAGGGGTGGGGAGGAAAAAGGTATATGGCAGTATTCAGAGATGTTAACTGATTTTTAATTGGCTTTTCCTATTAAAAAGCTCAGATGCTCTTCCAAGATTAACACTGGGAAACTTCTGTGAGGTTAACCACTAGTTGACATGCCGTGCACATTTCCTCTCCATTAAGAAGAAGAATGGTTTTGCTGATTTTTAAAGATTTGACTAAATTAAATACTGTATGCCCTGTGGAAGTATGATGCGCTTAGTGAGGGAGGAAGTCACGCACTTGGATTGACTGAACTTTAATGATGAGCACTCTTTACAAGGTTCTGCACAGCTGTTGTGGCCAGAATACTAAGCACATGAATCTTAGAGGCAGGGAAGCTAAGACACAGACTATATTTGCTATAGTATATTGTGAATACTATAGTATATATAAGTATATTTGCTATAGTACATACTGTGATGACCCCTCTTTTGTCACTTATTTTGGGCCTCATCTTTTTAGTTATTTTCTCTTCCCCTGTATAGCATAAACGGAATATTATATCTCAGAACATACAGTACATCAGAAGTAAGGACTTTAATGGAAAGCAGAACTGGCATGGAGGGTAGGGGTCTGATAATGTCTCATTTGCTTCTGTTGTGGAAACTAATAGAAGACAATAGTGGCTAAAGTGGAGAATAGGAAAAGGAATCTGAATGTAGTGAAAGGGAAAAAAAATGTCAAGATGGTGTGGTCTCACTAAAGAATGTGTGGATCCAGATGAAGTGTGAATGAAGTAATGAATGGTGTTTTCACATTTTGCTACACAACTTTTCCAAGTTCAGCTGTTTCTCGACATCATCCTCCTCCATAGAACCATCCCCATGCCAACATGGATGATACAAAGTACTCAAATATCCACAGCATGCTGACCAAGAGTCAAAAGAGAGGAGGAGGGTGCCAGTTTAGTTCACTGGGTTGAGCAGGCGACGATATGCCGCAGGGATAAATGCAGCGGCCCAGGTTTGAGTCCCATTGCTATGTGTCTTCCCCCACTGTCTCTCCCTGCTTTGCTGTCTAATCTTCACTTTGTGCTATCTAATAAAGTTGAAAAAGCCCAAAAAATAATAAAAAAAAAAAAAAAAAAAGGAGGGGAGGGGGGGGGAG
>VUQS01032092.1:4527-18186 GCA_015108495.1 Heterochromis multidens | reverse complement strand
TGTAGCAGACAGGTTGCGCTCATCGGCCAGACTGGTTGCAACGTTTTGGCAGTCTGTCTGCGTTATAAATTAGACTGCAATTATTTGCAAACCTTTGCTAATCTAAGACTGCCCAGTTTCAGCTAAGTGATGGTGTCTCTTGATGCATGCTCAATAATCCAGGTAAAAGAATCCCAAAAAGTTGAATCTGTTCATCTGGACGTAGCGTTTTTTAGTGGGAGAAACGTTTCATCAACTTATCCAAGTGACTTCTTCAGTCTCAGCTGACTGCAGGATTCCCCAACCTTATAAACAGTACATTTGCATAATGACCGAAACCAGCACCATTGACTAACAATGGGCCATTTGGTCAGTTTCATGATCAACAATTTGCATACTATTGATCATGAAACTGACCAAATGGCCCATTGTTAGTCAATGGTGCTAGTTTTAAGGCTAACCCTGCTAGCATGCTAACACTGACTGGTGTGCTGCCCAGACATCCTGTGTGAAGCTGGCACTCCCTTTTTTTTCTCTTCTTTTTTTTTTTTAATTCCTGGAATGCAAACTGATCCAAATGTCTTGACCAAATGGTTTTGAATTAATTCTCATAGTATATGTATATATGTCTGTATGTACCCTATCTCCTAACGGGTGGGCCAATCTGACAAAACTTTGCAGGAACATCGTCACACATACAGCGATTATTAACGTCTATATGTTTTTTGAAAAGAAAAGAAAACATTTATTATCAATCCAAATTCTTTTGATTTTTGTATATATTATGTTCATTTCATCATCCCAGAGCAGCATTTCTATGTACACCATCAGAGCAGGACAGAATATGGACCATTGAACCTTATTGCTTTCATTAGTAGTAAATACAACAGTGTTGATTTATGTTGACCTGAATCATAGGCTGTTTGCACTGATGCATTCAACAAATTTTGGACTTAATGAAAACTTTTTTAGGGTTACCAGCTTTGGTGTTACTTATGAGTGGCTGATTTGACAGAAGTAGTTTCTTCAATCTTGGTTCAAAAAGTAAGCAAATCCCAGTGCCCTGAACATTGAACTCATATAGAAATGAAGCTGTATCATTACTTTACTAGTTACATGTGTGCAAGTCTAAATAGCATATTGAGTAAACAGCAAAGACTTGTTATACTGCACATAAAACCATGAATAAGAACAATGGAGGTGGTGTGCTACAGGTGTGCTACAGGTGCTCAAAATAGAATTTTCTTCCTACTAAAGCAGTAAACTGAGAAGTTTTCAGTGGCAGATGTCCAAACTTCTGTGGAGTTTCCAGGGCCTTGTTAGCAGTTTAGTTTTCACCAGAATTTTCTCCCACCACCTGTTTAATGTGGTCAGGCGTTGTGAGGTTTGGAATTTTGGTCATCACCTCCACAGTTAGCAGAAGTTTTACTTTTTACTCCCCACCTTCCATCAGTCAATCATACATCAATAGCTGTAATATATTTTTTCATTATTCTACATGTGTTTGGAAGACCTGTTTTTAACCTTGCCTCATGATTTTCATGACTGTTCAGTGATACAGTGGCTTGTCCTCTTTCTTAACCTCTCCTTTCTCTCTCTCCAGAGACCATCACAGCCCTTTTTAAAACCCGTTTCCGGCTAGACTTTCCCTTTGACCTCCAGGAGCTTCCTGCCTTCGCTGTCATTGGGTAAGTTGGGTAAGAAATAGAAGAAAACTAAGCAACAGTTCCCAGTCATCAATTAGGCATTAGCCAAAAGGTCCATACTGTAAATAAGGCCACGTAGGAAGTATAAAAATCTGCTTATCATCAAATAATGTTAACAAAATGAAAACAAGTTTGTTTCACAGTTGAAGTTCAAACAAATTTCAAATAAATTCATCCACTGTGAGTCACTGTTTCTGTCCATCTGGTTGTTCTGACAGGTATTCCCATTTATTATGATTGCCTAATAAATTCAGTTATTATTCAGGAGATCCACTTACTGTAGCTTGTGAAGGTGTTACCTCGGGGTGGACTGCGTGAGTCACCTAACATGGATTATTCAGTTTGCAACAGTTGCCAGCGCACTGAGGGATGTCTTATTTTATCCTGTCCTAGCCTGAGGGCTCTTCCGTGCCTGTGAAAGAGACCATGGGCTCCTAGAAGGAAGTTAGTGGAGGGATGGGAGGGGGGTGCTCTTACTCTATACTCCCTCTCTCTTTTTCAGATGAAAGCACATGTCTGTGTGTAACTTGTGCATTGAGTTCTGGAGAGAAGAAAATCCCTCTCTTTTTTTTCTCATCTTTTGTTCGTCCTTTGGCTTTGTTTTTTTTTGGGGGGGGGGGGTTATGTCCAGAGGCATTAACACCCACCACTACATCAGTGGCTTGCACATACAGTACAATGTCTCCAGAGAAGGCAACAGAGTGCTTAGTCCCAGTTTTACGCTGTGTGAGTCTGTATGTGTGCACTGGCAGGTTGGTGTGTGTGCTGGTGCATCTATGTAGTTTCCATCTTCCCCTGCCAGTAGTTGTCAAGCAGGGAAAGTCGGTCAGTGTCTCAGTCAACTAGGCCAGAAAGAGTTTGGTGTGTGCTACATGCTGCCAAGGGCATGTCTTTGAAGAGTCACACACTTCTCTACTTACTGTTTAGAGGGTTTAGGAGTGAGAGGGTCACTGCGACATGGGGAGGCTGGCATGCAACCTGATTCTTGTACAATAAAAAATGCACATGTATACGTGTCCATAGGTGGCAAATGTGTGTGTACCTGCACTTTTTTTTTTTTAGGCCAACAGACAGATGATAATTTTTATTATAAACTACTCTGCTGATTACTTTCTCCATTAATCAACAGAATATCAGATAACAGAAAAAAACTGTAATAAAATGGATTAATTTTTCCAAAAATATACAATGAAAATATGAGATCAGATTTTTAAAAATTGAGTGATATCTCATTTATTAGCCAATAAATTTTCTTTTCATGAGCTACTACATATGCTAGCTACAATTTCAGATTTATTAACAAGTGCTTAACCAGATGAAGAATTAATGAATTTGTTGACTAACAGCAATTTAGGCTTAATAAATCACTGAAATCATTTATAAAGCAAATTGTTCCAAATTGAAAATATTGGAAGCCTTTGGACCATTGAGTAGACAATATATATTAATTTTGAAAACAAAAAAGTAACTGAATGACTCAATAAATAAGCATGCCATTGAAATTAACAAAAAAAAAATTATATATAAAAATATATTAAAAATCCATATTGGCATAAATTATTGAATCATTAATATGAAAATAAGTAGTACAGGCTGTATTATTTTCTGCATTAAAATGTATTGTATCGTATCTTACTTTGGTTGTAAGCATTGGCATCAGTCAAACAATAAGTGCAAAGTTTCCCCTTAATGACAACTGCCTCATTTGCATAATGAAGTAGAATTGCCTAAAAAAATAAAAGTAAGTAAAGGATTTGGGGGAAATAAATGGGAGAAATGCAGAATGAAAAATACATTGAATGAATGAATGAAGAAATATGGGTATCAATACAAATGAATATAAATACAGAAACAAATTAAAACAGTTATGACTTTTCATATATTAATGCCCTATATATATATATTTTATTACTTTTAATTCATTTATTGGCATATTAATTTATTGAGCCATTGATGCCTTCATTTTATTTTGTTTTTGTAGTCCTCTGTACACCATCACCTGACCATACCTGTAACACCTTCTTGTCCTCAAACAGTACACTAACCCTTTTTCTAATCATGAGCACAAGCCCAGATGCCAATACTGAAACCCCCCAAGGAGAGAGGACTTTTTTTTTTAAGTGTACACTACAAAGCATACAAAAAGGTAGACATGCTGTGTTTTCTTCAGCTGTGCCACAGGGGCAAAGACTCCCTCATCATCCTGTTCATTATTTATTCAAAGGTATTTGATGGAATTAATAATGCAGCAAGATAAATTTATAAGCATTAGGTTGTCTGCATAGCTGTCTGAGTCTATTCTTTTGCGCCCCCTTTTCCTTGCTTTCTTTCCCTCTCACTGCCATAAAGAGGACTCCCACTGAGCTTCTAAATGCATGCTTATATAAACCTCTTTTTCAGCTTTGTCTCAGACTCCCCCACAAATCCCCATCTGACACTTTGTTCTGTCTCTTTAATTCTTACTGTCTCTTGGCTGTGACTCCCTGTTCATTTTTTTCATACCAGTGTGTGTCTTCTTTTAATGTATGCCTTTGTCTTTCTTTGTCTACAGTATATGCCTCCCACATGTTTTGTTGACTTTCTCTTTTTTCCTCCATTCCCCTATTTCTTTGTTTCCCCATTCCCCACAACTTTACAGCATTACATTTGCATTTATTACCAGCATCCACCTCCAGTCGATTAGAAACCTATTACATTTTCATTGTTTTTATTGTGGCCAAATGCCCTGGGGACAGCCTATGGAGGTGGATCAAGTGAGAAAAATTTTGCACTTGATGCATTGATACTTTGGTTTGTTTACACTTGAACAAATGTATTCCATTCTGTTTCAATTTGATGCATCATACTAGATGGGAAAAAAATTAGTCCAACTTCTTTTTCTCGGTCTACAGTATTGCCAGTGGTTTCGGTGGGGCTTTGTTTGTCTATCTGAACCGACTGATTGTCCAGTTCATCAGGAAACAGAAGGTCATCAACAAATTCCTAATGAAAAAGTAAGTATAACCAGCTGAGTAAAATATATGGGTGTATACAAAGTACATACCAGAAAGAAAGTTCACTACATTCTCTCAGGTAATATAGTTACTTCTGTTTATTTTTTTCTATACAAAGCAGAAAACATGGTGCATTGTTACAAAGTTATATGACAAGAATGTTCAAGTAAAGATGTATCAGCTGTCTGATAACTTTTTATAATAACCATCATTTATAAATGGTAAAATGTAAGTTAATTAAATTTTAGTTAATAGTTTTCACAATTGGCAAAAGAAATGCAGAAATAATGTTTGCTAATTTTTTAATAATTGCTTTGTAGTAAATTGTCTGGATTGTTCATTTAAAATTGCAACTTTAATTAATACTGTCTAGTATATCCACATGTTTAGACACCTTGGTTAGGTTTGGTGCCTTTGTTAGGTAAAGACTGTGGTTTGGATAAAATATTATATTAACTATATATTACTATGGAATTCTAAACTATACTACTAATCCTGCCTTAATATTGCTCTGACACATGCGTCACCAGACCAACACCTGCATGGACCTTTATTGGTCCTTATTGGTATCTCTAAGACTAAAGGGTTGTATGTGACTCTCTGGGAATGAGAATGGGCTAAAATCAATAATAATAACATTTGGTAATCATTAACAAATACATAAAATAAAATATATAAAAATGTTAGATGTGCCAGTGTATGTGTTTGGTATGGTCTCTTATTAGCTGTGATACAGTATAATCCATAAAACAATGCACTCACTGGCAACTTTATTGAGTGCACTTTAATGGTAACAGGTTGGACTCCCGTTTAGCCTCAGAACTGCCTTCATTCTTTGTGGCATAGATTCAGCAAGGTGCTGGGAACATTGAGTTGAAGAGTTGCTGCAGATTTGTCAGCTACACGTCCATGAATCTCCTGTTCTGCCATATTGGATTGAGATCTGGTGACTGTGGAGGCCATTTGAGTACAGTGAACTCACTGTTATGTTCAAGAAACCAGTTTGAGATGACCTGAGCTTTGTGACATGGTGTATTATCCTGTTGAAAGCACCCATCAGAACTTGGGTTTCACTGCAGTCATAACAGGATGGACATGGTCAGCAACAATACTCAAATAGGCTGTGGCGTCTAAACAGTGCTTAGTTGGTACTAAGGGGAACAATTTCATTTCATGTTTTTTACACCAAATTCTGACCCTACCATTCGACTGTTGCAGCAGAAATCGAGGCTCATCAGACCAGGCAACATTTTTACAATCTTCTGTTGTTCAATTTTGGTGGGCCTGTGTCAATTGTAGCTTCAGTTTTCTGTTCTTAGCTGACAAGAGTGCCACCTGGTGTGATCATCAAGATCCAACGTGCTGTACACGCTTGTTCTTCGGCATACCTTGGTTGTAAAGAGTGGTTATTTGAGTTGCTGTTGCCTTCCTATCAGCTCAAACCATTTTTTCCATTCTCCTCTGACCTCTGGCATCAACAAACCATTTTCACACAGAGAACTGGTGCTCACTGGATATTTTCTCTTTTTCTGACCATTCTCTGAAAACTCGAGATGGTTTTGAGATTCTTTGTGGCATAGATCTCACTATATCAGATCTCACTATATCAGATGAGTTGCTCAGACCAACTCATCTGGCACCGATAATGACTGCATGTTCAAAGTCACTTAAATCACCTTTCTTCCTCATTCTGATGCTCAGTTTGAACTTTAGCAGGTTGTCTTAACAAGTTAAGTTACTGCCATGTGATTGGCTGACCCTAAAAAAATTATACCTTTACAAATGGGTATTAAATATTGATTACAATTTAATTGTTTGGTAACAGTAATGTTCACTGAAGTTTAAATAACTGCTTAATATAAAATGTTGCACATCGTATAACGAATTCACCGTTCAGTGTTTTGGAAATGGGGATGTGACCAATTAAGATGGCTTTTTTTTTTCTTAAGTAAACCTCTTAAATGGATGTATGAGACTCAGAAGATTTATTCTTCCACATCACACAGAAAGTGGAACATAGACCTGCTCAGTAGCAGCATTAAAAATGTTAATACAAAATTCTCAACCTGTCCCCCATGCTACCCTGTATAACTAAAGGTTAAACAAGGTTGGACATTTGTACAAAGTCCATGATAAATAGTGTTAATTGCGTCGTCTACACATTCTGAAACAGTGTTAACATGAATGCCTTCATCTACTGATAAATATGCAGACTTTTTATGATCAAAGAAAACATAGCTTTATCAGTAAACTTATTTAACTGTGTCAGACATTGATTGTTCCTGTTTTTTAATCTCTGTTACTCTGTCTGCTGCCTCTCTTTTCTTTTTCTTTCTTCCTCTTTTAGACGTCTGCTGTATCCAGCACTGGTCACTTTAATCATTTCTACACTCACATTTCCACCTGGCTTTGGACAGTTTATGGCTGGAAAAGTAAGTTCCCCAAACTCATTCAACATATATTATTTTTATTACATATACTGAATGCACAGCAACTATTACACTGGATATGAAAGAAAGCCTCAGGCATTATGGCCCATTTTGTACTGATATATTATGATATTATATGATATTTAATATGTATGTTATGTATCCACAGCATTTTTTGTGTTGTAATTTATGTGTGCAACATGCGCTAAGTGTTTTTCAAGATGTCACTCTATAGGTATGACTTTGCAGTTTTTTGATGCATTCAAATGGATCCATCTAAGAATAATTTACATGTCTCACTGTGTGTTGTTGTGGTTTTTATGCAGCTAAGCCATCGTAGATCATTACATTGTTAATATAACAACTTGATTACCATTCATGTCAGGGTGTAGTTGTTTTTTAATGCTTGCAGCACAGGTTCAGATGTGTTTGTGTGTCACCTGTGTACTCTGGAGGCTTGTATGAGCTTACTGTGTTTTTGCTCCTGGGATGAATCATAAGTGTGTGCGTGCGACTTCTTTCCAATATCGCTCACTTCATCTGTCTAATTATTAGTATTAGAAAGAGAATAGTCTCTGCATCCTAGGACTCTACACACACATACAATCCACACACACACACGTTGTCGCTTGGTCTTGGCTGCTAATGAGAGGGTGAGTCAGGCCTGTATAGCTCTAATTCTGCCCACACTGGCCCACTCCTCTTTGGAGTGCACACTCAAAATTGTTTGTCTCTTATCTCTAATCTTGCTCATCTGTGATCTTTCTGGACGTGGGCAACATTATCCCCACAGTCTCTACCATCAGTTTTAAACAGCTTCAGCTGAATTTGTGCTCTTTTACTCACTGCCTGCTATCATAGAGATTTAAATCGCTGGTGATATCTTTAGATGTACAAACCCACCTCCAAAAAAGTTGGGACACTGTGTAAAATGTAAATAAAAACAGAATGCAATAATTTACAAATCTCATGTTTATTCACAACGGAACATATAAAACATATCAGATGTTTAAACTGAGAAAATGTACCATTTTAAGAAAAAATAAGGAAGTTTTGAATTTGATGGCAGCAACACATCTCAAAAAAGCTGAGACAGGGCCATGTTTATCACTGTGTAGTATCGCCTCGTCTTTTAACAACAGCCTGTAAACATTTGGGAACTGAGGAGACCAGCTGCTGGACTTTTGGGAGAGAAATGTTGTCCCATTCTTGTGTGATATAGGATTGTAGCTCCAAATGTTCTCAGTTGGTGAAAAGTCTAGACTGCAGGCAGGCCAGTTCAGCACCCGTACTCTTCTATTACAAAGCTACATGCTGTTGTAATAGCTGCAGTATGTGGTTTAGCATTGTGTTGATGAATTATGCAAGGCCCTCCTTGAAAAAGACATCATCTGGATGTTGCTCTAAAACCTGTATATACCTTCAGCACTGATAGTGCCTTTCCAGATGTGCAAGCTGCCAATTCCACAGGCTCAAATGCACCCCTATACCATCAGAGATGAAGGCTTTTGAACTGAGCACTGATAACAAGCCAGACGGCCCCTCTTCTCTTTAGTACAGAGGTCCATGTTTTCCAAAAAGAATTTCAAATTTCGATTTTTCTAACCACAGAACAGTTTTCCACTTTGCCTCAGTCCATTTTAAATTAATTTTGCCTCAGAGAAGATGGCATTGTTTCTGGATCATGTTCACATATGGCTTCTTCTCTGCATGACAGAGCTTTAACCTGCAGTTGTGGATGAAACGGTGACCTGTGCTCACAGACAATGATTTCTGAAAGTGTTCTTGAGCCCATGCAGTGATTTCCATGACAGAATCATGTCTGTTTTTAATAGTGTGCTGCCTGAGGTGCCTTATGCACAGAGTTCTCTAAATTCTCTGAATCTTCTGATGATATTATGTACCATAGATGATGAGATATTCAGTCTTTTAAATTTTATGGTAAATGGTAAATGGACTGTTACTTATATAGCCCCTTTCTACTCAATTTGAGCTCTCAAAGAGCTTTCTACTACAAATTTCATTCACCTAGTCACACACATATTCATACAGTGCTTTTATCTATACCTAAGCACTTTTTACGTAACATTCACACACACTCACAGTCTACCCCAAAATTTGACATTGAAGAGCATTATTCTGAAATTGTTTCACAATTTGTAGATGCAGTTTTTTACAGATTGGTGAACCTCTGTCCAGCTTTAATTCTGAGAAACTCTGCCTTTCTAAGGTGCTCTTTATATACCCAGTCATATTACTGACCTGTTACCAGTTAACCTAATTAGTTGCACAATGTTCCTCTAGGAGGCCCCGGGGCAGACCCAGGACATGCAGGAGAGATTATATCTCTCGGCTGGCTTGGGAATGCCTCTGTGTTCTATAAGCTGGAGGAGGTGGCCGGGGTGAGGGAGGTCTGGGCTGTCTCAAATTGCACTTTTAGTCTATTTCACTATATTACACATGCTTATCACTAAATTTAAGTCACTGTTTTACATTTTATAATAAAGATTGTCGTCAACTAACACAAAACAAAATTTAAAATCGTAATTTTTCTCTCGAAAATGGGAATCCTGAATACTAAACAGTAAGGATTATTGTAAACCAATAGATTTGTTTTTATTTATTTTTTTTTATAAGGAATGATATATGGGGATTCTAAATATCACGTTACATTATTATAGCTTTATGTAATTACAGTAACAGGTTATAACCATTTAAATACATAAGTTTGATTACATGTTGATTACAATGTTCCTGAATAAGTATACGTTTTTTGGGGAAAAACTAAATAAAATTGCGATCAAAAAGTTTTTTCACTCTATTTATTACTAAACAAATCTACTAAACAATGAAATGAATGCTACACATGTACTATATCCACATAAATAAAAATAATAATAATAATAATTGTACTTATGTATGTCAGGTATATTAAAATAGGTTAAATGGGGCAAATAACAAAAGCCTGCACTTGTTTTTACTGCACTACAAACTTTTTAAAGTATGTTTAAAAAGAACAAAGAAAATGAATACAAAATACAATACTATTGCTTTGGTGTAGGTTTGTGCTCTCGGAGTGCTTCTTGTTTCATTATGAGTTACTCTTTTATTATAACTAAGGGCTTTTTTAATACTTTTAATTTTGAGAAAGATTGTTTTTGCATTATTATTCTATACTGTCTTTTTAAATATACTAATTTATTTAGATTTTTAAAAAATCTCATTACATTAAAAACATCCCTTCAGATCATTATAGTGTAAAGTCTTCCCAAACCACCATTACAATGTTAATGTAAAATACAAAGGTTTAAGAAGTTATACTGTAACCCAGAGAGAAACATCGCAAGGTATTTACATTTATTACAGTTGTGTTTTTGCACCTGATTGATTGTGTGTATTGTATCAGTGAGTGTCTATGACTAGCCTCCAGCTCAGCCTGTTATGATTATGACAACGTTAATGTATCTTTCCATATTTCATTTTTAAGATGTATGTCACTCTAAATAAAGCACATCATTTGGTTTGTAGCTGACCCAGAAAGAGGCTTTGGTGACATTATTGGACAACCGAACATGGGCCAAACAGGGCATCGCTGAGGAGTTTGACTACTTTGGAAATGCACAAGCCTGGAGGCACCCGCAAGTCAACGTCTTTGTCACACTGGTCCTCTTCATCGTAATGAAGGTAGGTGGGGACAAAAAACTATAAAAAGACTGTGGGGTTTTAATATTAAATTTTGTCTGTTTGCAATCTTTCATAATGTGAAAACTAAATTTATCACAGCTTCTTCATCTTTGTTTCTACCTGTTAGCCTCTGCCTGTTCTTCCTGGTTATTTCCCTTCCTTGTCTCTTTAGTTTCTCTCGCCATTGTAGTATGTATGCTGGCACAGCATGTAAAACCCATACACAATGCATGAGAGGATGTACTGCATTATAAATCCAAGGAGTGTTCACTCTTTTCTTTAACACTGGAGGTGAGCTAGTAGGCCAATATTGGAACAGCTCACATCTCTTCTCCTCACTGGTGAAGAACAAAGGGAGACCATGTTTAAAAAAATGTTGGAAAGTGGCCTATCTCCCCCCTCACTGTGTTAGTTATTTTCCCAGGAGGTCATTAAAAGTTTTGTGTCACTTTGATGCTGTATCACTGAGGGAAAGGGCTGATATGGAGAGGATTCAGCAGTCAGCTACAAGAATAAAATTACATTCCTAATTATGTGTAGATCCCCAATGCAACTCTGATCCTTGTAGTTCTAGAAGTTGTGATGTGGGGCCTTCATGGATCAAACCTGCTTTTTCTACACATCCAACAGATGCTCAATCAGAGAAGTTTAGAGGTCAAATCAACACCTTTGTAGTTTTGTCATTTTCATCAAACCATTCGTGAACAATTCTAACTGTGTGGTAAAAATCCTGCTGAGGTGGTGTGTGCCATGTAATACCCAAACAGGTGGCAACAAATGGCATCTCAGGGCATCAGACTGCCTCTGCTGTGATTCATCAGACCAGGCCACCTTCTCATTTTAGTCTGTGATCCAGTTCTGGGGGTCTGCCCATTATAGGCAGCAGTGGCAGTGGACAGGGGTCAGTGGGGTGCTTCCAAGCTGTGATGCTACAATTGATCCGATACTTTTAGTACATTAATTTTTCCACATACAGACACAGAAAATCTGTCCAATTTAGTGAATCATGTGTGTCCATTGAAGTAGCATTTGAAGAGATGTTGCTCCAGTGATCTGATGACCATTACAGCTGCACAATGCTGTACTCTTACCACGCTGATAGCACTACAACACATACAAGAAGCTTCTGAGTAATTTTAGACTTCTTCTGGTATATGATTTAACACTAAAATCATTTAAAAAGTTATAGTCTATTTGACTTTATTGCAATAAGGTTTTCTTAGCATAGTCAGTGGTCATCTTTTAATAGGTTTTATCAAAAAAATAATAACAAATGAGTATGTGAGTTTTGGTACTTGTATCCACTTGTGAAAGACTTCCCTGGGATATTAAGTTATCTGCTGCAGGTGAGGTCAATATTATTCGAGTTGAAGACAACTTGTGCACAACCATAGACAGTAAAAAAGATGGACAGATTCTGAAAAGTGAAGCTGATTCAGAAGTGCCTTAAAACCGCATTCTTTTTAAGGGTGACCAGAGGGCTTGAGCTGTGAATGCAACTAGAACTTCCCATAAAAGTCTGAGAAACCGGCCCTTGGCCACGACCTCAGGAAACACTTTCCTGATGAATTTATGGGCTCAGTCACTCATTTTGGGGTCATGCTGACTAAGTTCTTTTTGCAAATTTTAGGCATTCTGTGTGTCCAAAAGTAGGCTTAACCATGGCTGATATGGTGATTGGCTAGCTTGTGACTCGTGATTGACGTTAGCCAATCCCCATTTTAGCCAATAAACCAAGACGATGACAGCAAAAACGCTCATCTCAAGGTTCATAGCGGGACTTCACAAACCAATGAGTGATGTCACAGTGGCTGCTTCCATCTTTTATACTGTCAGTGGTCACAACTCACTCAGCTACAGTATGTGGTTAAGACAAAAAACTATTGCAAACAAAGCTGTTGTTGTCGCTTGTGTGAAATTCCTTCAAAGTTCTGATGCTTTGATGTTATCTTCCACCACTTGCAGCTGGTGTCCTTCTGTTGATGCATGTAGGAAACACACAATAACTTAGAATTGAATGAATAACTCAGACCATTTTCACAATGCCCGATCCAGCTGTTTGAGTCAGGGTGGAAACGATATCCAGTACATATATCCAATCAGTGCACCAAGTAGGAATTACTTGGTGCTGTCTGGATTTGATTTCACACATCCCAACCACTTTGCTGTTGTTTCTATCAAGATATCTTGCCACCCATCCTCCAGGTTTTCTTTAGTGCTCAGTAATTTGCAAATCCACATATAAAAACACCAGTGAAAACTTGCATTCCTAAACAACAAAAAACTCCCTGAACCTCGGGAAAATGCTAAGGAGTCATGTAGTTTTACCTGGTCTGATATGAGCAGTAGGTAATTGTAGCCAACATTAACAATCTTTAGATAAAAACTGTGGGCTGAACATTTTATGGGGAGGTGGATTTGGAGAAGGGTGTGGTTTTTTGAAATTATTATTATTTAATAATTTTATTTTAACTGAAATTTGAGCCTTAATTTATTTTTGTGAGCAGAATGGAGGTTAGATTAGTGATTTCTAATTTTATCTCGAGCACCATTTCAGAGCATCATGTAACAGCTCTCACTTCTCTGTGTTCTGTGCTCATCAGAAAGCAAAATCACATTCAATTAATGTCTGAAACAAAACAGGAGACATCACTTTTTTAGGAATACTGGCAGCTCTTATCTATTGTGCAGTTTGACAGCTATGTGAACATTATTGTAATAACCACTATCCTTAATATGTATTATTTATATTTGTGTGCATATATTTAAATATATATATACAGTATATATATATATATATATATATATATATATATATATACAGTATATATATATATATATATATATATAATATATATATATAAAAGG
>VUQS01032088.1:33447-55052 GCA_015108495.1 Heterochromis multidens | reverse complement strand
GTGTTTTATACACATAACGTGTTGAGATCGAGAGTATCTGTAATTGATTGACTGATTGTAATCCAGTCTGTGGGAGCCAGAATTCTGGATGGGTTGTAGGGGATCAAAGAATTATTTCCCCCACTGTATAAATAAACCTGAACTGAACTGAATTCAGTAGATTTTGGTCTATATTGACATGACAGCATCACACAGTTGCTGCAGATTTTCTCAGCTGCACATTCATGATGTGAATCTCCTGTTCCACCACATCCCAAAGGTGCTCTACTGGATTGAGATCTGGCAACTGTCGAGGCTGTTTGAGTACAGTGAACTCATTGTTATGTTGTAATGAGTGGTTATCTGAGTTACTGTTGCCTTCCTATCAGCTCAAAGCAGTCTGGCCATTCTCCTCTGACCTCTGGCATCAACAAGGCATTTTTGCCCAGAGAACTTCCGCTCACTTGATGTTCTATTTTTCGGTCCATTCTCTGTAAACTCTAGAGATGACTGTGTGTGAAGATCAGCAGTTTTTGAAATACTCAGACCAGCCTGTTTGGCACCAAAACTATGATCAAAGTCACTAAAATCAGCATTCTGATGTTCAGATTGAACTTCAGCAGGTCATCTTGACCATGTCTACATGCCTAAATGCATTGAGTTGCTGCTATGTGATTGGCTGATTAGATATTTGCATTAATGAACAGCTGAACAGGTATACCTAATGAAATGGCCTGACTGTAATTTATATAATGACAAACGTCTGTTTCCTCCTGATGCCCTGGTTCTTGCCGATAAACACTAGGGCTGTGATCTGAAAACTGAAAAATAAACTAGTTCATTTGTTCCTGCTGCAATGAGGCTCTTTAATCACCATTGTTTAGAATATCGTCATGTGAGTATCCAGCCGTTTATGGCTGGTTTAATGGTGCCATTTCTAATTTATTTTTCTCTGGAAATTCACACATTACCCTTGAATGCAACACTGCTTGTACTGCTTATTCTAACACCAGTTATCTTGCACCATCTGCTGAAACCTGAACCGTATTAAGCTGTTATACACTGCAAGGACAGTTACTCCTGATATTATTCCTTAGTTTCCCCCAAAATGTGCCGTGTTACTATCTCTTGACACCTTTTTCATAATTTTTTAATTCATCATTATTTCTAACACTGCAGTACACTGATTAATACTCAATAAAATAGATCACTGTCTACAGCACTGTTACAATGCCACGCTGTATCTAACGACTTACCACAGATGATGCCCAGGCAGGGCTGGAAGCCGTTGTTTGAGCCCTGCAGCCTCAGCTGATGGTCCATCTGGGAGTCGATGTCCTGCAGCGAAGGCAGGGCCGGACCTCGCGGGTGACTGTGGTACCAGCCCACCAATGACAACCCACGCATGAACAGGTTCTGACAAATCTGAAACAAAGCAAACATGACAAACACTGATTAAAAAAATAAATAAATAACTGAAGGCTTGTTTGCTTTAAATTTTTTATCAGATGAGTAAAGAAAACAGTTATCGTGGACATCATGAGGTGACAGACAAAGGACAATTCTATTTTTTTTTTTTTTATACTTTTTAAGCTTTAGATTGTAATTTGTGGCTAAATTTTCATGTACAGTCACGGTTATGATTTGGCTATTTAGTGATTATCCCAACTACAACGTTGTTGCAGTCTCCGCATTCTCTAGTCTCTGAACTGTTCAATTATCAGTGCCCTACATTACATAAACAGTGTATTTCTGCACTACTTTACCTAAACAAAGGAGAAGGATTTCACATTTTAAGATTTCACACTTGCGTCTAAGACACAGAAAAATTTTGTCAATGTTTGCCAACTCAAAACTTGTGATATTACACAAAATTTTCAAGGCAAACACACTCAACAGTAACAACCTTGATAAAAATTCAAGAGTGTGTTCTCTGGTTTCTGCGGAGATGCATGCTGACAAGTGCTGGATGGTTGCTGAGCTGCAAATTGCAACTTGTAAATGTTTGAAGTGGGTTTCTTTCACCTTTATGTTTTCTGTTCATGTGTTACCTCCTCCTCAACAGCAGAAGCCGAGTCTCTGTCTGCCAGCCTGGTCCGACAGGGGAAAGCCCTTAAGACTGTCAGCACTGAAATACAGATGAAGATGAAGACAGATTTATTTTGATTTATTTTCTGATTTTTAAAACTTTGTTCTCTTTTTCTTGGATAAAGTCACACACTCACATTGTGTGTTGGTATCCCATCGTCCTCCGAGGTATCCCACCACCTCACTGGTGGTCATGTGACAATGGAAGTCCTATAACAGCCAAAAGGCGGGCAGTTTATTTATTTACTTTTCATCAATATGAAGCTGGTCTGCTTTAAATCATGTTCATTCTTACCATTAGCAGCAGTACATTACTGGACACAGCTACATTGAAAGGCTGGAATCTGTTGATGGCTGAGAAGGCCGACAGCTCCACAAGTGTGTGCGGATCTCTGAGGATACAAGTGTACACGTTTTTCATCGCACTCTAATTGACTTCATGCACAGAACTGTTAAACAGTACAGATAAGTTGGTACCTGGCAGCATCTCTGGTGCCCAAAGTGCAATATCTGACAGGAATTCTCTCTCTGTCAGTTCTCCGTGAAACCATTACATCTGTAACACAGAACATACGAACATAAGAGGAGAAGAGAAGAGAAGAGAAGAGAAGAGAAGAGAAGAGAAGACTAAAATGGTACCATGTAATCCAGGTTTGGTGTTTTTATTCTTGTCATCTGCCTGCACAGCTGCCTTTCCTTCTTCTTCATCCTCATCATCATCTTCCTCACTCACCAAGCTCTGGCATCATAGGAAGTAAAACAAAATGTATGGCAAAGTAAGGTTAAGGCACTGTATATATTTACCTTATTGTAATGAATAGTATATAGTTTCTTTCTTCCTCTGTGAGACAGAACACATGTCAAAGGATTTATATTCACAGTTTTTTTTACTTTTGCTCCGGACTGATTTCATCATCCCTCTTTCACAATCACATTTTGCTTCTTCTTTGCTTTTCCTTTTTGTCTCTCAGCATGTGAGTCAATGCCAGCTAACTGTTGTGAACTGTCAAACCATAACCTTTATTCTATTTGCATGCATTGCACTATATTAATATGTTTAGAGGCTTGATCACCCCTTCATAAAACCTTATTTTTAACACCACGTCTGTTTAAAGGTACATTTTTGGCTTTTTATTGTTAAAGTAAAAATTTGGATCATGATGTTTAACATGAAATAAAGAAAAAAAAATAGTACTTGATGCTATTTCAGGGTGGTAACATTGTATCGAAAAATGCAAAACTTTTCATTTCCATGATTTTATTATAAACAGGGCTTTTAAACTATGAGAAAAATAAACTGGTCCGGCTCAGGATGTTATGCTATAAAATTCTCCACATGTGGTAAAGGTCAAAAATTCCCCCTGTTACAGGAAATTCTCATCTCTATTAATAAGTGTTTTGAATGTACAGTCACTTTCATGGTTATATTTTCTAAGAGCTAAAATTACCCTGACTTTACCCCGCAGATGTATTTTTAAAGCACAATGTAATTTATTTTAGATTAAAAAGGAATTTAATTAAATTTGGTCCAATTTTTTTGAATTGTTTCATTTTCTCAATTCATTCCACAGGTGACAGGGTGGACAGGACATAACAAGGGTTACATCACACCAATGTATGCTTGCTCCACCCCATATTATACCATGAGAACATGCAATTTTTATGTGGTTTCACAGCTAGAGCTTAGCAAAAAAAATTAAAAATGAAGAAGACGTTTTCATGCAGTAGGTGAGAAAATAAATCCTGTATAATTATCCAAACTACAAAATCACCCTTAATTCACATGTTTAAGAAATTATAATCCTGTAAAGGTTTAAAAGTTTATAAAATCTATTAAAAAAAAAAAATTTATTTTAGTAATCTATAATCCTAGAGCTTTTAATAACATTAGTCATTTCTTTAAGTGACATTTCTTACAGCTGCATTACTTGACTTTTGCAACTATTTTTAGTTTAAACAGACTTTTACTTGGACGTCTGTGTTAACTTTAGGTTTTATAGGAGGAGGATGCATATAATTTTAAATTGATCATAATTACAAGAAATTTAAATTATTTACACTGTAAATAACCGTAACAAGGTGGACATGTTATGCTTTACCACATCTGTGAACCATCCTGAAACATGGAAAAAAAAAAGGTTGACGAAAGAGTGACATTTACTCTTGTTCTTGTAAATGATTTCACTCCAAAAATATATTACTTACTGTACTGTAAATCATGTGACTAGAGGAGCAGTGAGGGGACCTATTCAGAGGGATTTCAATGAGTGTAATGGGGGGTGCAGGCAATTCAGGGACACAACTTATTTATTGGACTTTAAGCATTAAAAATTGTATTAATAGCAAAAATAATAGACTATTATAAATAAGGCTATGTGACAGTAATGAAAAATGTCAAATTATTTTGATTTTTATAACTTATTTTGGTAACTTGCACAAATTTGACTGGAGACATGGCAGTTTAGGCTACTTGTGATTTTTGTAAAAATAAATAATCTCAGAAACATATTCTATTGTAGAGAGGGGTTAATACTAGAAGACAAACTTTTAGAAACAGGTATTAGCGCATTAAAAAAAAATACGCCATATTCTGTCATGGGGACTCAATAGCCACTGCAAACATCCTCCTCTCACCATATCAGCGCTGGGTTGATATTTGTGCAGCCAGGTGGTTTTGTACTGGACCAGCTTCTGTCCCCGGTAGCGCACAGACGCCCAGCCACAACCAGACTTTTTTGCCGGGTTGACCAGACGCTTACAGTGTGTTGCCCAGGCACTGGGGGAGTTGAAGATCTGGCCTGTCTCCACCCATCGGATTTTCCCATCAGTCAACAGGTCTCCTACAAAGTTCTTACCCTGGAGGTAGAGGAGGAGAGAAAACTGAAATTTATGACCCTCTGTCTGTCAGGTCACTGGTGTGTTGTATTAAATCAGAGGGAGACGTCAGGTGCAGCTTCCATAAATAACGAATAAAAGCATTTTAAGACAGCTGTGTTGTGTGTTATTACTAGATAGTGTATGGCTAGCACGCCGTCCCCTGGCTCCACCAGACCATCCTTGAGGAGCACCCTCAGGGTGATGCCTCTCCGGGTCAGCAGAGAGCCCCGGCCTGAGCTGGACCGCAGGTCTGCCTCCTCCCCTCCGCTCAGCTCCTCCTCATCCTCCTCTCCTCCATCCTCCACCACCTGTGGAGAGCTGGGTGGCTCTGATCCTGAGGAAGCACACAAACACTCACTCATGGAGGATCATCAAGCCTGCTGGAGTCATATGTGGATGTAATGTTAAAACCAAAACTAGAATCCTGGCTTGTTATGATGCATGAACTGCTTTCTCATTTAACAACCTCTGATGAAAGGTCACATTAGTTATCAGTTCTGTTTATTTATTTTTTTGTTTATGTTTTTTTTTTAAAAATCAGCCAAGCACCTGGCTACCAGAAATACATCTGTATATCAAAGTTACATCAGGAAAAAAGTCAGTGCAAATGTGCATTATTTTAATTATAATGAAAGCGCCGCTGTAATGGTAGCCAGCATCCTTCATAACTGCAGCTTGGTGAAATGATAGCAACGTATGGAGAAAGGAATCTCAGGAGGGGGCGAAAAAGCTAAAAGATAATCTAAATTGGCACTTCATTAATTACGGCTAAGCTTTGCTGGCCTTTGTTTCCACCTCCCATCAGGGCACGGCTCTGTCCGCAAGAAGAGGCCTGCTCCCCCTCAGTTAATTTCACTCAGAATCACAATTAAACCCCTGTTTCATTATCCTCACCCATATCTCAGAAAGCGACGGAGAGCGCCTTTAAATCCAACTCGGTGGAAAGCTGCTCCTTTTCGGGGCACTCGCGGTGCGGGGCTGAGCTCCGGGCAGATTTCACAGATACACTTCGCCACACTAGCTCCGGCTATTATTCAAAAACATAAAATGAAGGCGTCTGTGGCTCTGCAGTGTAGTTTCCTTGTTGTGTTGCTTTAATGTCAGTTCCCCTCCCCTTTCTTTCTCCCTCTCCCCGTCCTTGTCACTCTCCCTGTGTTCTTCTAAACGGGTTTGGCTGACGTGCCATGCCGGTCTCTCTGCCTTTATTTACTTCGCTTTGCAACACTTAATGTAGTAGAAAAATCATGTGGGGGTCGAAGAAATGGCTCTTAGAAATCTAAACAATGCAGCGCTACGTCTGCGCTTTTCTCCGCAAAAATCAAGTGTCGCTGCCCCCGTGCACGTGAAGCAGCCGCTATTTGGTTTATTGGGCAGATTAAAAGTGCGTCCCCAAGATTATGTGGCATTTGCGCGTCAGAAACACCACAAAGCAGCTAAAGACAATGATTTATATGGTGTTAAAATATGACCCTGCCCCTCTCCACGCTGTGTATTACTGTTGTTTTCTTCAATATGCCGAGATGTTCCTTCTTTATCTCCGAAACGAAGCACATTTACCGGGAAGCTGCCTGTGGAGGGCAGCAAACCTCCGGCATGCTGTCCTCAGTGGGTCCTCCTTTTTAGCCCCACCTGGTGGCAACACAGACTAATGTTCAGGGACTCCTAATTTTTTCTCTTAGACTGGTGTGTGTGCTTCAAGCAGTGGTGTTTTCCATTGTTTTTCAGTTGAATGGAACATAAGGGACCAAGAAAAAGGCAGAGAAGGTCACAGGAAACCAGAATATAAACCTGAACCAAATACAGTGCAGAAAATAAATGTGGAAAACACTGGCTGCATTTTCAGGCTTCTGTGCAGAGGTTTGCCCTCATATAGATGTATTATATGAAAAGCACACTGCACAAAACCCTGGGAACTGGATTGCAATGTGGCGAAACAAGTATTTAGACCCTTTACTTAAGTAAAAAGTCAAAGTCTCCTTCCACTAGGCAGTCATATGGACCAATATAGGCAATCCTACTCACTGCAATTAATATACATATTGGCTCTCTCTGACCCCCTGTGCAGGGAGAGGACACCTATATCCTCTGAGTAGCAATGCACAAAGTTTCACTCTGCTCCATATTTGCACACTCTTATTTTTATTGCACAGTAGCAATGTTTATTTAAATTATATTTTTATTTTATAGCCCTATTTATAATATTTTACTTTTTTATTTTAATCTATCTATCTATCTATCTATCTATCTATCTAATCCTAAAAGTAAGTAAAAGTACTTTCATAATCATATATAATTGTATTATATTTTATTACAAATCATTTTAATCTTGCAAATGGAGATTACATTATTTATCTCTATTTTTAAAAGGAGCTTGACCTATAATAACATTTAAAATGTTAGTAGAGTTATATTTTAAAATATGCAAAATAATAAGTAACTAAATTTGGACATGGCACCCTGGGCAGAACTTCTACATTTACACTTAATCATACTAATAGTTAGTGCGTCTGGGCACTTTACTAAGCCTGTATCTTCCTAAAAATAATCTTTTATTTATTTATTTAACAGGGATGAATATGAATATAACAAAATATAAGATGTAGACATGCCAGATTTGAGCAAAACTTTGAATTTACATTCATAGCTCCTGGGCAGGTCACATAAAACTTTAAACAAAAATCATACAGATGTGCATCAAAACAAACAAAAACAGATATAAACAACAAACAAAAATGAATTAAAAGTGGTCGCAGACCTGGTTTGCCATCGGCTATTGTTTGAGATGCACCTTAAAACGGGGATATGTAGAATATTCCTTTATTGCCTTTGGTAAGCTATTCCAATATTTAGTTCCCTTTACTGAGAGCACAGTTTGTGGACATGTAAAATATAAAAAAACAAGCAGATTTTTTTTATTATCAAAACTGAAAAGGTTGTGTTTTTCCAAAACCTTATGGTGAAGAAATGAGAATGACTTTTTTCTTTTTTTTTAATCAAAAATGTACTTTCTTTTTTTTTTTTTTTTTAAAGTGGTTCCATTGAATTAAGTGTTGTTTCAACATCAAATAGAAATAAAACTGGCAAGCAGCTTGGCAGGATATGTCCCCAGAACTAAAAACTAGAACTAGTTGTTTCTCCAGCTCCATAAAACAAAAGTGTTTACAATAGATTTTGACACAGGACCCCTCTAAAGAAGTGCAAAAAGGATTTATTTTGTACCTCAGTGATGAAAATCCTTTAAGAAATTTAAAAACAAACAGAAACTAATAGCACATCATGATGTGGTTTTGGTAGACAGCAGCCCATTTGGGCCACAGCAAGCCACAGTATTCCATAGTAATTCCACAGTAATTCCATAGCACTTGTGCAACTATAGGACAAGCTTGGTCATGTTAGACTAACTTGCATAAAGCAGTTTATATGTGTTCTAGGAGCCACCTTCATTTGTGCTTATTTTTGTTATGTATGTTTGCACCTGCAACCACCGAGTGGTATTTCTTTGTTTTAGTTTTAAACAACCCAGAGCTGTATTTAAGGATGAGAAAGTAGAAGTTCTTCCCCTGATTCATCCTTCCTTTGCTAAAGTTTTCTAAATGTATTAACTCTAATCTGTTGAGTACTGAGGACGTACCACCACCTGGTAGGAGAACAGGTTTGAGTGGCATGGATAGACTTGTTCTGAGATGCTGGGAGCAACTATAGGGCTGTCACTATCAACAGCATTAAATTCATTAACGTGGAACACATGCCTTCCTTCACACATAAGAATAAGCTTATTGCTGTAACGAATACGGCCCTCCATCTCACTGGGTAAATTCTTTTCTTGGATCTTTAAGCTGATTGCTGGCAAAGAAGGGCAAGTGACACTTTGCTTTGTGCAATCTTCTTCAGTAATATAGACCCTTGTTTTCCAGCGCATGCTGTGAAAAGCAAAATAGGCACTGTTATGAACAGGTGTTTCAAAATCAGATGTCAGACTATTAACACGCTGGCCTTGAAGAATGTAGACACCAGAATGCTTGTAAGCGCTGATCTCCTGACTGCTGAAGATAAAGCTCCATGGTCTACCAGTGTAAATCCTGGATGTGTAGATATTTTCTGTAAGGTCATTGAGCAGCATTTTGACAGGAAGAGCATTAAACTGAAACCCCTCCAACTTGCTCGCATGGTACTGTGAACTGTCAAGTCTGTATAAGTCCTCAGCTGGTATCATTGGGAAGCGGATGAGCTTCAAAAGTATCTCACGCATAGTTGAGTTACCTTGAGCTTGTGCCCATCTCTCCAGTCCACTCAAGATGACCGTTTCATTACGCACCACAAGGTCTGAGCGAGAAAGGAGTGCTTTGACCAGATTAAATTGAAGGCTTGTCCAGGTTGGGGAGTTGATCAGCGCCTCACAGTTCCACGCCAGGTAGCGAAGACATAGTTCTTGCAGTGCTTCATCACCTCTGTGAACTGCATACTTATAAAAAGAGTTCTGACTCTGAAAAGTGGGGTCCTCTGGTAGAAAGAGTCTGAAAAGATTTGCAGCCTCATTATAATATTCTGTCAGACCCCAGTCAGAAGCCATTTTGAGAATGCAATGGGAAGAAGCTAAGGTGATTTTAATCTTCCTTGTGTAGAAGTATCTGAAATGCAAATATTTGATTGGAAAGGTTAAGTTATTTTGGACTCAGGGGAAACATTCAGACAGAAAGTGAATGACGATAAAAGTCATTTTTGAAGAGCCACAGGTTTACATACAAATGGGTAGGAATCTGAAGTTTTTTTACCTGACAAATATGTTGGCATGTTGACTGCAATCAGAAGACACATCAATGCGCAGGTGACTGAGGTCTGGATGCAAAGCTTTGAGGTTTGAATTCAGAGAAAGGATGACCCTGTGAGCACAGATGGTCTCCAAAATGTTGTTATTTACCACCACTGAAATTTTCACATCACAGTCTTGTCCACTGTCAAACAGCTCCCCCAACTGCTGAGAGAGGCTTGCATTGTGGTCCAACATGTACTCATGGCTGAGATCCCTGTTGTGAGGCTCCGACCCTGATATAGATCAATATACACACAGTGATAAGCCTGTTTCAGCATGTTGCTTAGAGAAATAGCTTTCTGACTTTTATTTCTCAGTGGTGGTTGCAGACTTCTTGCCTTATGCTGAGTGCCTCACCTTTTTCACATCTAACACCAGCATCTTCACTGTGACCGCAGTTATGAACCCCCCATCCAGGAAATGTACACTGGAGTAGGTTAATCTCTGATCCACTGCAGCCTAAATCATCCATCCAAATGTTACCAACCCCTAAAACGAAACCAATCAAAGATTTACAATGCAGCAAATAACCATTTAAACTGCAGCATGTAAGAGGAGTGTCATTTGTTTAATTACCACTGCCAAATCCAGGAGTTGTTGCTGCACCAGGGAAACGGAGCTGTCGACACACTACATGAGCTTCATTCATGTCCCAGCCATCATCGCATACCGTCCCCCAAACTCCATCATGAAAGATCTCCACACGGCCCTCAGAGTAGTCTTGGCCACCAACCAGCCTAATGTAACCTTCTTCAAGACCTAAAGAAAAAAATCAATGTAACTGATTTAGTTAGGATTTATGGAGAAAGATGAAGTCCATAGAAACTGTTCAGATTGCCCCTTGAAATTTTAGGATTTTTGATTAAAGCCTTTATGTATATTTCATAGCATAAAGGATATATTAGACCTGCAATAAAAGGTATTTTGCAAGCTCAGCTACGAATTCAACTTTATTTTTATTTATTTATTTATTTTTATTTTTGATTATTATATTTGCATATCAGCATTGGTCCAACCTGCCACGTAAGAGTACTATATAAAACTTTAGTGCATCAGCATCATTATTAGCACTTACATTACTACCATTGCTACTATTATCAATCTCAAAATAATGCAATCACTTGAAACTTATGTGAAACCTTTGTTTATGTCTATACACCTCATATTGCTAGAGCCCATAAGTTTTGGGGTCTAAAGCTGATTTGTTTGGCTTTATTATTGGCTGTTATATTAGTAATTTGACTGGTAACAAGATGTTGAGAATGCTCATAATCCTCTCGATGGCAGTAATAATTAATTATTTGTTGCAACATGATAACTTTATAAAATAATACCTAAACTGTAGTCAATTGTAGTTGACTAACTGCAATTGGCCAGTGTACAGGGGTTATGTAACTTTAGAAACAAGCCACAACTTAATCAAGAACATGCATGCACATGTATTATAGGTGTGTACTAGTACTAAACATACAGCACTACACTTCATGGTGCAAAGTTTCTGTTAAATTCAACTTAGATAGTACAATTAATAGTGAATTGAGCTTAATGGGAAATTAATTTTACTCACCATTGGACAAAGTGACACTCAGCAGAAGAATATAGAATAAAAAAGTATTTGCATTCATTTTAATGCCACTAAACTGGGGAGAAGAAGAAAAGCAGAAGTGCAGTAAGTTTGTATGTTAAAAATGTGTTCTTATTCTATTATCATGACATTAGAGATCATTTGTTTCTTCACAAATCAGCATAATAATTAAGTTTGTGCTGTCTCTTGAATGTCTCTTTATAGATCTTTATAATTTTTGCAGCAGTTTTAAGAGTTGCAGAAATATTGTGTGCACATTGTTATCATCACATTCAATTGCAGTTTTGCAGAGCTGAAGTTATGGACAATAATATTAAATTGTCCATTCTTTATTGCCATCAAATCACCAATCATACACCTTTCTGACTAAAACCAGGAAAGGACTTACCGGATCTCTAAATTAAGAAAGATCAGCCTGTGATGAGGTCTGTCAGTCCTTGAACTGAAGAAAGGCATCACTCTGAAGAAGAATAAATTGGAGACATCTGTGGCCACTTTACCAAGACTGTAGGTGGTAATTTTCCAGGAATTACCACACCCACATTTCTTTTCAAACAATTTGGCACAATGCCACATTTTGTTCTAAAACCTAGAATTTTCCCATAAAAGATTAATAATGAACCCTTAAAAAATATATTATTATTATTATTAATGGGGCCATGAGATTATCATGAAATTATGTTAACATGTAAGGATTAATTATAACCAATACACTGAGAAGTGAAAATAGTAAAAGACACAGGTGGTGAAAAAATAAAAGTATCATAACTGCCTTACAATTAAATTCACACCAACTCTATACTCTGTCCATTATTCCCTATCAGACATTAAAGTGTTGCTAGAAAATATTTTAAATTAATAGTTTAAATGTCAGGGAACTCCTCTCTTGCACCTTCCTTCTCTTTGGAATTTAGCTTCATCCAAAGGGTCTCTGGGGTCTCCCTTAGAGGCAGGGTGAGGTGCTTGGTCAGTCTCTGAGTAGGCCTGCTACTCCTCCACATTGAAATGAGCTGCTGAAGTGGTTCGGGCATCTGATTTAGATGCCTTCTGGACACCTAAGGTGTTTTAGGCATGCCAGGCAGACCCAGGACACATTGGAGAGATTATCCCAGAAAGCTGAATCTGTTCATCTGGACGTAGAGTTTTCAGTGGGAGAAACGTTTCGTCACTTAATCCAAGTGACTTCTTCAGTCTCAGCTGACTGCAGGTTTCCTTAACCTTATAAACAGTACGTTTGCATAATGACCGAAACTAGCACCACTGAGTAACAATGGGCCATGAAGTCAGTTTCATGATCATTAATATGCAACTTGTCCTCATGGCCCATTGTTACTCAGTGGTGCTAGTTTTCCTTACCTGGATTATTGAGCATGCATCAAGAGATTGGAGAGATTATATCTCTCAGCTGGCTTGGGAACATCTCGATGTCCCTAGTTGAATTGGAAGTGCTGGCTGGAAAAAAGGAGGTTTGGGCATCTCTGCTATGACTGCTACCCCTCCAACCTGAGCCCAGATAAGTGGTAGAAAATGGATATATGGATGGACAAATACAAAACCAATTTCAAAAAAGTTGTGATGCTCTGTAAAATGTAAATAATAACAGAATGCAAACCGTGCAAATCTCATAAACCCATCATTTACTCACAATAGAACTTAGAAAACACACCAGATGTTTAGAATGAGACATTTAACTATTTCATAAAAAATACTAGCTCATTTTGAATTTGATGGCAGCAACATGGCTTGAAAAAGCTGGGATGGGAGCAACAAGAGGCTGGAAAAGTAAGTGGTACTAAAAAGAAACGGAGGAACATTTTGCAACCAATTTAGGTTAACTGGCAATAGATCAGTAACAGAATTGGGTATAAAAAGAGCATCTTAAAAAGGCAGAGTGTCTTAGAAGTAAAGATGGGCAGAGGTTCACCAATCTGCAAAAATACTGTGTCCACATATTCTGGAACTATTTCAGAATAATGTTCTTCAACATTAAGAAGTAAGTACATAAAATCATCAAAAGATTCAAAGAATCTGGAGAAATCTCTGTGTGCAATAAACAAGCTTGAAAATCAGTATTGGATGCCCATGATTCCCAGACCCACAGGCAGCACTGCAGTAAAATCAGGCATGATTCTGTCATGGAAATTACTGCGTGGGACACAGGAACACTTCCTGAAATCATTGTGTGTGAACACAGTTCACCGTACCATCCATAAATGCAGGCTAACCCTTTCATGCATAGTGGTCACTACAGTGGACAGCCAGCACAGTGGATGCTTGTGCATCATCCCATACAATGCCACCTATTGCCCAGTCAGGGCACAAACCAAAAAAATATGTTTGCATTAATGAACAGGTTGTAAACATGCCCTTACATAACATGCCAATAGATGCCATGATGCTACATGCACACAAAAACCAAAGTATGTCTCCATACGAAAACACTCAGGAAAAGTTTTTTGACTGAGGTTCTTATAATTCATGCATGAAAGGGTTAAAGCCCAATCATACAAAGCAGAACCCATATGTGAGCATGACGCATGGCTTCATAGCAGAGGAGTCTGGGTGCTGAACTGGTCTGCCTGCAGTCCAGACCTTTGACCCACTGAAAACACTCATGAAATTAAAAATACAACAAAGACGATCCAGAACTGCTGAGCAGCTTGAAACCTATATCAGACAAAAATGAGACAAAAGTCCCAAAAGTAATTGGTCTCCTCAGTTCCCAGACATTTACAGACTGTTGTTAAAAGAAGGAGATGTTACACACACATAGCCATGTCCCAACTTTTGGTTTTTGCATTTTTTTTTTAGACGTGTTGCAGCAATCAAATTCAAAATGAGCTAATATTTTTCTTAAATGGTCCATTTTCTCAGTTTCAATATTTGATATGTCTACTGTGTGAAAATATGAGTTTGAGATTTGCACATCACTGCATTCTGTTTGTTACATTTTTTCACCAGGTCCCAATTTTTTGGGAATTGGGTTTGTACACATGACGAATAGATGGATAGATGGATAGGAAAAGGCTTTAAAAGTCTGCTAGATAGACTTTGACCCATAATAAGACTTTAAGAAGCCTTTCGCCCATCAAGGTTCCTGGTGCCAGACTGTGTGGCCGTTGCTAAGCAACCGTGATTTAGCGGCAGTAAACCAAAGACAGTCAGAGGAAGAAAGCTACCAAAATCAAGCCGCTGAATTTCTACCCAATTTTTTTTTTTTTTAATTGGGTTTGTACATATGACGAATAGATAGATAGGAAAAGGCTTTAAAAGTTTGCTAGATAGACTTTGGCTAATGAGAGTCAGGATTCTGGCTCTGCTAGTTCTTCTCTGCTGCTTAATATCTGTTTGTCAGAGAAAAGCTCGGCAACAAAAAGATGTCAACTCAAGAACAACAAGCTAACATCGGCAAAGTCCTCAGCTTTCTTCGGGAATGGGACCGCGGTGACATGAGGGTCCGCGGCCGCATGTTGAGCACCTTTGTGACTCAAAATACGGGGAAGACGTTTTATGAGCTGGAGCTGGAGTTTGCACAGGTCGCCAGTCTCTTCCTGGCTCGACTCACCACATGGATGAGGCTCACGTATCCTTTCTACCACCGTGGCTTGGGATAAATATTAATTTTGAATATATTTCTTGTATCTACAGCTCAAAAACACCTGTACAAATACCGGTGCAAATATTCCCACATGATAAATGGGATTCATGTTTCCGTGCAGGAGTTTTGCAGGATTTATTTTGGAGGCTTAAATCCACACGGGTTTGGGACCCAGTTGGATTTGAGGGGGCTGCATGACATATGAAAACAACACATTTAAATCAGTACACACGTTATTGTTTTAAAGATTAATTGTACTGTATGTGTAGGTCTATATACAGAGTTTTTGCTACATATAACAACTTTCTGCGCCCACCAAAGAGCTTTTTGGTTTTATCCCAAACGAAAATATTCTTTAACCAAGTGGTGCTTAATTTCCTCTAGCATAAAATATCAGAATACAGGGTGCAGAATGTGCCTGTACATGTGAACGTGTGATAAAGTGAAAGGATGAGTTGGGATCTTGGACTTGTGTGGATGGGAAGAAGGATAAAGAGGCCAATTTAGTGATAAATGAATCAGAATCAGCTTTATTGACCAAGTATTGGGCTCCGGCTGTTTCTTTGCTCTCTGTGTACGTAACAGAATAGACAACAGACAATACTGACAATAGCAACATGACACAGACAATAACAACACATATAGCATATTTATATTTAGGTGCAGTGGTGCAGAGTGCGAAGATGTTGGAATAAATTATGGAATAAATAGGGGATGGATAACTAGTACTATATACAGCATATGCATGAGGATTGACTATAAATATATATGGTGCATAGATATGTACAACAGAACAAAAGAAAAAAACAGTAAATACAGCAGGCTTTGGTTCAGCAGCAGGTGTGGTTGATGTTTTAAGTACAGACACTAAGTGTCCTAAGTGTTCATCAGAGTGACGGCCTGTGGAAAGAAGCTGTCTGCTTGTTTTGGTGTACAGTGCCCTGTAGCGCCTATCAGAGGGGAGAAGTTGGAACAGGTTGTGTCCAGGGTGTGATGGGTCTGCAGTGATGTTACCTGCTCGTTTCCTGATTCTGGATTTGTACGAATCTTGAATCGAGGGCAAGCCGGCATCAATGATTTTTTTCTGCAGTCCCCACTGTCTGTTGTGGTCTGTTCTTTTACTGTTTGGTGGCTGATCCAAACCATACAGTGATGGATGAGCAGGCACAGTGCTGTTGAGTAAGGTGACAGGGGACAATAGAGCGGGGCTCTTTCTGAAGTCCACTATAATCGCTACAGTTCTGAGCGTATTCAGCTCTAGGTTGTTCTGACTGCACCAAATGATTGATGCATGTACAAAAATCTCTTTTCCTGCTCTTGGATGACAGAGGAATCAACTGGATGGTTCTTTACTAATACTTCAGATACATGTTTCGGACCTTCCTGGGACTTCAGCTGAAAGCCGTTGGGATTTTCTTGTCTGCTTCTAGTCAGTGAGTGAGCCAAAGTGCTGCACTATAATCTGTAAAATATCTGTAAGCCGACAAATGTTTTCTTTCAATGACCCGCCTTTCTGATGTGATCAGTGATCAGTATCTGATGGAGTTCCTGGAGGATGGAGGAGTTCTCACTCTGTTGGACATTTTGAGCCACTCTCAGAGCAAAGAGGATGACAAGGCCGAAGCCCTCCATCTTCTGCTCACTGTCTCAAATGCAGGTCGCAAGTACAAGGAGATTGTCTGTGAAAGTCATGGTAAATTTACCATTTACCATACCAAAAATGTATTTTATATGTTTTCATACAGATCAAGCACGTTTCAAAACACCCACAGTAATGCTACATTTACTTTGGTTGCAGGTGTCAAAGTCATAGCAGAGTGCCTGGCCATGTCAAACAGAGATGAAACTAAAGAGGCAGCATCGGTCCTCTTGGAGTCCCTGTCCCACGGAAACCCCAAATATCAGGACCAAGTCTACAAATGTCTGATTGCCCTCATGACTTGTAGCTCACCTAAATCCCAGCAGCTGGTCCTGTACACCTTACGCATTGTGCAGGTGAAGCCAGACACCCACAGAGTCAGCACAAAGCTGTATATTACTGTACTCGAACCGTGTCTTCGAGAACTGATTTAAATTTTTTAAATTTACTCTCGTGCAGCTGAAACTGAAAATAGCCTATCACAGCATTGTAGAGCCTCTGCTTAGCACGCTCAGATCCCTACATCTGGAGGTCCAGGATGAAGGTAGGTTGAAGTGCCTGAACTTTTACTTTCTCATAAGCAATTTTTAAAAATTTAAACCTAACAATTTTTTGTATTCTATGAAATGACAAATCACTCCACTAACCATTGTGACTGTGGGTGAGAAATAGTGATCCTGTTATAAATAATCAGCTTTTGATCTTCTGTCTCTTTCTATCTTTGACAGCCATTAAACTAATCTTAGACCTGAAGCGTTATGATGTGAAGGCAATTCTGCTCACTGGGTTGGTGGCTCTACTGAGGCCTATTAAAGAAGAAATACAGCAGCATCATATCAGCAAAGGTGACATTATGGTTTGGATGTGTGCTATTTTTTCAAAGCTTGGCAAGCTTAGATACAGCTCTTTCTTTAGACCTGTCAAGGCCACTTTCTCATATTTGAATTGGTGTCTTACTACAGTTTCTGAGACAGTTTCACACCCCATCAGTTAATGTGCTGTCATTTTGTGAATGAGCCCTAATTTGTCACATAATCATTGCCATCACATGTTTGATTGACTTGTACAATTCTGTCAGAAGCTGAGATGATTGAGATGACTGGATCTCTCCCTGCGTTTGTACAACAAGCTGCTGCAGCTAAAACTATACGGTATGGAGTCCAAATAGCCTCCTCAACAAAATTAGGGGAACACTCAATCATCACAGTATAACATGAAGTCAGTTAAACTTCAGGGATATCTATCTGTCCAGTTAGGAAACAGAAAATCCATTTCACCTGCATGAAAGCAGGTGAAATGGATTATTCAAAAAGGGGATGGTTTTGCAGGTGGTGGCCACAGACCATTTCTCTCATGCCATGCTGATGGAGTCTCATATGGATGTCTTTGACCAAACTGTAAGGAACATCACCATGATTTGTCATGGTCCTGGGTCTTTGACCCAGCGTTTTCTGTTTTTGGACTTTTGATTCTTGTTTATTTAATATTCTGAGGTTTAGATTGTGTTCCAGGTTTTGGTACTTATTATAGTTGTAATTCTTCTATGCTTAGTATTTGTATTCTCAGGTCTTCTTGGTTTTGTTATCTAGTTTTTAGGTTGCTTATGTTCTCTCTTGCTTGTTATCATGTCTCCCCTGCGTTCTCCGTGCCTTCTTGTGTAGTTTGTCTTGTCTCTGTATTATTTTACCCTTTCTGTCAATGTCAACTGCGTTTCTATTCTCGTGTCCTGTTTCTTCCTCTTTTATTTTGGTAGCATGTGTCTCTTGTGCGTCATGTTCAGTTTTGCTTCCCCTGTCTCGTAACTCCTGATTTGTCCCTGCTGTGTTCCCAGCTGTCTCCACTTCCCTATCACCCTCATGTTTATATATTGTCTCTGTCTCCCCTTGTTCCTTGTCAGAGTGTACTGTTTGGTTCTCCTGCATTATTCTGTTTTCTGTTCTTTGTTCCCTACTGTCTCAGTTCCCCAGAGAGTTCATAGTTTGCATTTGTTCTTGGTTTAGTTTTGTGTTTGTTTCATGTAGTTTTTACATCAGCTCAATAAAGGACTTGCCTTTAGTTAACCTCCACGTGCCTCTGCATCCTCACTCACCACACATGACATGAGTAGCCCACTGGAGGTCTTTTTGTACAGCTCTGGCAGTGCTCCTCCTGCTCCGCCTCACACAGGAGCAGATACCGGTCCTGCTGCTGGGTTGATGTCCTACAGTTCTCTCCGGCTCTCCATGTGTCACAGTCCATCTCCTGGTACCTCTTTCACACTCTTGAGACTGTGTTGGGAGACACAGCAAAGCTTCTTGTAATTGTACCTATGAATGTGTCATCCTGGTGGAGCTGGACTACCTGTGCAACCTGAATAGGCAGCAGGTACTGTCTCATGCAGTAAATTGTAAATGGACTGGTACTCATATAGTGCTTTTCTACTCTGACCACTGAAAGTACTTTTTAATACAAGCCTCATTCACCCAATCACACATACATTTACACAAGCGCTTTTTTCTATACCTGAGCACCTTGTCTAATATTCGCGCACACACCCACAGCAACTCAATCAGCACAGTATAAACACAAACCCTGACTTGTTCCCAATGCATCCATCGGGAACAACTCGAGGTTCAGTATCTTGCCCAAGGATACTTTGACATGCAGACTGGAATAGCCAGGAGCTCAAACCATCGACCTTCCAATTGGTAGACAACCCGCTTTACCTCCTGAGCCACAGCTGCAGTGACAAGGACACAAGCAAAAAGCAAAACTAGAGAAAGATCAGTCAGGAGGGATAAGAAGAGTGCAATGGTCTATAGTCACCACCTGCAAAACCATTTTGTTTTTGGTTGTTGTCTTGTTGTTCCCTCTCTGGTGCACCTGTTGACACTTTCTTTGGCACCAGATTGGGTGAAATGGATTCACAGTGGTTTATACTTCCTAACTGTACCGATTGAGTTTAACTGACTTTGTGTTTATACTGTGCTGATTGAGTGTTCCCTTAATATTTTTGAGCGGTGTATATACACATACTAAACCATAATACCTAAACCTATTGCATTTGACTGTTTACACAATAATCAACAGAAAACCTGTGATTTGAACTGAAAATAAGTGATATATGTCTGATAACACCATTGCATGATATTGTTTTATTTCACTTATGGCAGTGTAATAGTTCTATATATTGTAATACAGTAATCTATTTTTGGCTGCTCCCTTGTCACAAGGGGTCGCCACAGCGATTGATTTGGCAGAGTTTTACGTCGGATGCCCTTCCTGCATTTTAATGATGTCTAATATTTGTTAAAGGTTGTTGGCTGAGGAAGATCAAGAGCTTTCTCATGAGCTTCTTTCTCTTGGAGTGATCCAACATCTTCTGCACGCTATGGGCAATAGAGAACACACTGATGCCCAGATACAAGCCAGTCTAGCCTTAGAGGTACATCAGTGTGCATCTTCTCAAAAAACAGGCCGATGATGCCTATGATGACTTTTTACACAACCATTTGGTACAAATAAAAAAAAAACACTAAAGGACTTCAGCTTTCTACTTTGAGACTTTATTTTGCATAGGTGAACTTAAAAGAAGTGTGAGACTTTGTTCTTTACTTTTACTTGTCAGCAGAATAAAACATATTTAGTTGTAACCGACTACTGTTTTGTTAGCTTCATTACCTCATGCTTGAGTCATGTATTTTAATGTTGTCCTGCCAGCCATATGTACTAATGCATGTCTATGGAGCAGGACAGTTCACAGTTAAAATCATTATATCTTGCCCAATTTTCAACTGTTTTTAGATGGTTTGATTTTATTTTATTTTTCTGATAGAATTTTCTGATTTCTTATGGGCTTCTTATGAGTTTGTAACAACAAAAAATGTGTAAGCAGTAATGTGCAATTATTGTGTTTCAGTAAAGCCCATTGTTTTCCTCTTGCATTAAATTAAAAACAGAAAGTGTCAGCCTTGTAATTAAGTGGAAACCAAGGCTGCTTTTCTTCAAGTTGGGCTGTTTGTAAATATGTGTTCAGTTTGTCTCTGTTTCTAATTTATTTCTGTTTTGCATCTGTAAACAGAAACATAAATTCAGACATATGAATGTCAGCTCTTGATGTCTGCTTTCATCTCTGTGTAGCACTTTGTCGTCTCTTTCCCTGTTGTTGAGGACCACGTGCAGAGAGTGATGGGCAGTGCACTGTTTGCAGCGTTCAAGGTAAGCAATCACCTAAGTTGAAGGTGCATTGCTCCTAGTCAGTACCAACAAATGTAATCACAATCTTTCTACAGAACAAAGCTGACACTGTATATATGAACATGGATGAAACAGAAGCAGAAATGCTGCTATCAAACCAGGTTAACATATCACACGGTAATAATTTCATCTGTTTCATCTGACAGCTGGTTATATTTCCTGTACTAGAAAATATAGAAAATAATTGTGTTTTGTTTTTTGTTTTTTTCTTGTCAATCTTTGTTTTTCAGTCAGTGGTGATCATCAAAATTGATGGAATTATGAACACAGAAAAATAGTGCCAGATTTCACCATACATTTGCACCATACAATACCATCTGGAAAGCATCTGATTTGCACTGGCTTCATTTTTCAGCATGACAATAATCCCAAACACACTGCCAATGCAGTAAAAGCATTTCTGGATAGAAAAACACACAATGTGGCACTATAAGTCATGGATTGGCTGCAGTTTCAGAGACTGGTGTAGGATCACCTTGACAGAGAACAGAGCAAAAGGCAGCCAACATCCAAAGAAGAGCTTTAAATGTCCTTCAAGAAGACTGGAGAACTATTCCTGAAGACTACTTAAGAAATTACAAGAAAGCTGCCTAAGAGAGTTCAGGCTTTGCTGAAGAATAAAGGTGGTCATACCAAATATTGACTTTCAAGCTCATTAGAATTATACAGACTCTGTTCTTGCCTTATATTCTGTATTTTCATGTATGTTTGCACATGTTTCAATAAATGGCTGTACCTATTATCTATTTTTTCTAGCAACATATAAAGAAATGAAAGGTGGCTAACGACTTCT